>VYZT01049236.1:3076-14993 GCA_013400735.1 Pomatostomus ruficeps
AAACAAAAGGTATATAGTTTTCTGACTTCAGAAATATTTCCAACCTGATCTCTCTTCGCGTCTGTATATCACCAGTTGGAAATGGAGAGTTGCCAGAAAAGGCTTCCAAAACTTTCATAAATGTAGATATTTTTCATGTTGGTGCAATTATGCACATTGAATCATGATGTTAACATAGTAGGTTACCTCCATAAGATTTGTTGTTTCCTTTCTGAGCAAATAACCACAGTTAAGATGGAAAAAGGGAAGTAGGAGACAATGTGGATGGAGACTTAGGCCATCATTCACTGGAAATAATTTTTTATGCCAGTGACCTGAAATGTTTCATTCCTTTAAAGAACAGAAGAACCACCTTCACCTAACATTTGATTCAGAAGTTCCACCCTTTTTTTTTTTGTCTCAGATGTTTTGCCTAAGATTGCACACAGAACTCAGTCACAGAAGACAATGCTTTTTTCTCCTTAATAGTAGTTTTGTGTTTGATGTTTCTGAGCTCCAAAGTTCCCTTATGAGCCTTAGCAGAAGTTGGAGCAGAATAAAAAAAAGGCAAGAGATGCAGCTATTGTTTTGTGTGCCACTGAAGGATGATCCGCTTGGCAGAGTGTGCATGATCTGACTCACTGGGCTGTGTTAACAAAGCCATACTGGGGCAATTATTAAGGTCCTCTGGAAATGGGACCTGTAATTTTAGGATTTGGCACTTAGCAGTGCAGATTATGTGAAAGACACAAAGAAAAACTACCTATATTTAAGATAATGCAGAAAAGGAGTTATGTTTTTAGAACTGTACATTTCTCTTTATTAAGACATCACATTTTCAATCTCCTAATCAAAACAATGTAAAGAGGCTTGAAATCATTTTATCCTACTAAGCCTAGTGCTCTGCTCAATTATCATCATAAAAAGGAATAGCTTTTGTTCTGCATTTCACTGCAATTGGTTTTCAATAATTACCTCTATGTCTTTTTAACTATCCAGTTTACAGAAAAGATCATAGTGTATGTAAAGTTTACACTAAAAAAAGTTCAATAACTTATAATCTGAAGATAACAATTTAGCCTCATGTTTGCTGCATGTATTATGGCTTTTGTGGCTTCTTTTCTTTTTGAATGACACGGTCAATGGTTCATCACATTTGCACCTCAGAGGCAATTGTTACCCACTCATGTGTGAAAATAGCAGAGTCTATTTAGATTAAATTGCTCGAGATCCTCGTGGATTGGTAAGGGACAAATCACAACATTTTGCTTGAAAGAAGATTGCTGTTGCCTTCCATCTCATGCATTCAGGGCAAAATTTTAAGTACTATGCAAAAGCATTCTCGGGAACACAGAGTGAATTCAAAATTCATTCTATAACTTCTGCTCATGGAAGATAGTGTACTTTAGAAAAAAGGAAGAAAGGACAACAAACTATGTTAGTTACTTGTGTTATCATTTAAGACCTCCTACATGATAGGAAAAGTGCAAGAATACAGGAAAGCCTCTAGGGGAAAAACACATATCAAGAAAAAATGTTCAATTTTTCTTACAAATACAATATGTGCAATAAATATAGAAGTGTACATCAAATATTTTAAAATCACCAATTCACTTGAAAATCACATGTAAAAGGTAGGACATTATATTTTAAAATATCTTTCTTTAAAGTATTGAATAAGTGAAGGAATAAAACTGAACAGTTTAGGCCATTTTCTATACAAGATGCTTTCAATTTTCAAATTGCAGTACAGCATACCTATGTTTATTTTGATTCATTGCTTCAATCAGCTTGCAATTGACTGAGATAACTGTGTAAGTGAAGATGATCTGTACTCAACAGAAATATTACTATAAATGTAAACAATATAAATGTTATAAACAATACAATTAATATAAACATCTATCCAAAATTACATTTTAATTTATATCTTGAACATAGGAAGCATATTTCTTCAGACAAATCTGCCTTTGAAGACAGTCTGTTCTCATTATCTCTGCTGCTTGAAATTACACTAAATATATTAAAGTAAGATTAAAATGAGGTGCTACTAAAATATTGCAAGATCAATGTTATATTAACAATATTTTTCCCTGTGATAAAATTATAGATCTAGGACAACATAAATTAGGAAAGAGATAAGCAAATCCTGTGAAATAACACAAAAACAAGGAGGTCTCAAATCCAAGTTTTTTGAGGTATGCATGATAGGCAAGTTACAAATATTTGAGGTTATCAGTAAAAGTGCACTCACATAAAATGTGGTCAACATTTATATTCAACATACAGTGGAAGAAATTACAGTAAATTAATCATAACAAAATAATAAAACCTGTTCAGTTCAACTGTGCATTTTAAAACTAGAGTCAAGACCCTGGAGCTGTGAAATTGGTAACCTTTTTCCTCCTCTTGGAGTGTGATCTGAATTTCTTTCTAACCACACAGTAGTAGAAGGAGTACCAGTACTGTAAAATCTCCTTGATCACAAGTTTTGGTTGGGTACTTATTTCAAAAGACAAGCAAAATATCACCCTTACTTCATTATCATCTCCTCTTACAGGAATGTCAGATAGGAAAAGGTTCCCTTCAATGATAATACACAATTTTGCATACAAGTGTGCGTACAGACAGTGACAGAGACAAGCATTAAGGGCAGGACAGGTCTGTATGCACACACCTGTGGACACACAGACATATGTGAAAAAAGCCACGATGTGGCTGATGCCTCAGCAGAGCTGGAGGTGGGCTGGGAGTGCTATGTATGAGGCTATACCAGCTCAGTGGCACTAAGCTGGACCTAAATTTTGTACCAGATTTCAAGGGGCACACCAGCTCAGCACCCTCATCAAAGCTTCAAAGGGCGCTGCAGGCCTGATTCTGGGTGATGCTGGTGTCTGTACAATACACACAGAAAAGCTTTCTCAGTTACAGCTCCACAGCTGAGAGCTGGTTCCTGGGGATGCTGCACCCCGCTTCGGGCCATGCCCTTTTCCATGCTGGCCTCACTGCCAGCAGCATCCTCCGTCCTCTTCATTTGACCCCTGGGAGCACAGCAATCCAATCCTATTTTCTGCAGGGAGGAACTTCAGGACAGAAGGGGGATTCCCTGCAGTTCTGCATCTCTAAAGTATTCCCACAGAAAGCAGGCATGGGTTGGCTATTTGTTTCCATGACATAAAAAGAAGAAAAACGCTGTATAAATATGTAGAGGTTTCTTTAGCTTGTGGAGTGTAACTTTATCCCATACGAGGAACAGAGAAAGCTTTCAGAAGAGACAAAATGAGGAAAATTACTAAGCAGTCTGTGGACAGCTAGACATTCTTTGGTGTTCAGAATAACTGAATTTTTTTCTGAATAACTCATTTATAATTTCTGGTGTGTATTCCAAGGAAATATTCACTTGACTATGTAAAGGAATTTGTTTCATTTAAAGATCACAAGTAGAGATCCTTTAAACAATGATGCCTGCTTTGTCTTTCAGGTATAGATAGAAAAGAGTAAAAATTAATTTACAAAAATAAGTATTGACTAAACATTTACATAACTGTGACAAATAAATGATTGTTTAGAAATGTGTTGCTGTTCAAGATATATTCATCTTAAGAACCTTGAAATATAAACATACAAAAGAGCATCTTTGTTTATTTTGTGCTAGGATTTTGCATTTACAACTTAACAAATCTTTAAAAACAAGCAAACAAATACAAACAACCAACAAGCCCTTCTCTTTTAATTCAAATGCTTACAGGAATGTGGCAGTGCTGCATTTCATGCATTTTATTCCAGATTTACAGGCATGCTTTAGAATCCCTGGCTAATTTGTACCAAAGTCTACACCCTGAGATGACCTATCTGGAGACAGGCCGTTGCTCTCTACCTCAGAATGTCAAAAGTGTTCAAATAAAATGCTGTTTTCTAACTGCTCACTGATTTCAGAAATGGTGATGCTTTATGCCTAGGAGTCCAGTGGACCACCAAGTCTAGAGAATGGCCTTTGATTCCCATCCTAAATAACAGCTGTGATAACATTAGGATGTATTAGAAAACAAAGCTAAACACAGCCACGTGGTGGATTCAACATAGCCAAAGTTTGATGTTCTCAACAGATTACAAATTTATAAATTATATTTGGCTGTAGTTTATTCAATATGATGCCTAATTTCTAATTATATTGAAAATCCTTATGTTAACTTATTCCTCAGTAGAATTTTTTTAATATACAATCAGTGTTCACAAACGAGAAAACTAACATAGAAGAAAAAAAACCCAACAAACAAACAAAATACAAATAGTGGGATTGTATTTACTTTCTACAGTTTGCAATCAATGTATTCAGAAAAAAAAAGATGTTCTCATCATTAGCATTCCTTGGTAAATCTTTTTGGTTGAATGCATGTTTGAATATCTAATTATTGTTGGTTTTGAGACTCATGGGACCTTATCTTTGCAAATGAAAATTGATCAAGGCTGAAAATAAAAGGAAATATGGAAAAATACTTTTAAAATTTCTTATGAAAAAAACATGTATATTAGTAATTGATCTAGAATCAAGAGTTTCCTCTATTAGTGAGATCATACAAGATTTGAAAAACTGTTGAATAAATATTACTACTGTGTTTACAAAAATACATTTTTAATTTAGACAAAAACTATTTTAAATACTATTAAAAGGAAAAATTATGAGCTCTATTTGACTATACTGTGTCATGTAAACACTCATCTTTCATTAAAAGCAATGAAGAAAATGTAGCAATAAATAATAGTAAAGTCCTGTTCTCCTCTGAAATTGTTGGGTTTTTTATGTTTTATTTACTGTATGCTCCAATTTTCATTCTAATATTACCTCTGTCTGAAAGTCTGCAGAGTTGCAGTCTTCTGAGCTAGCCAATGTTAAGTTACATAGTTAATCTGGTATACTGGGCTTAGTTTTGTAAAACTTAGTGTCACAACTATGATTTTAAATTTTGTAATTTAAACTTTTGTAACTTTTAAATAAGTAAATAAAGGTCATGAAAAAACTTAAGAAAAAGTGCGTAAAAACATCTTAGGTTTTGACTCATGCTGTTAATTAAATACAACTTTCTCACACCGATACAAATATGTTGGTCACTACAAAGACATATAGGGCAATTATCTGCCTTTTGAATCTCCCTCTTCTAAAAATTCTCAATAACTTTTGATATCTGAGTATGGGTCAAAGGTGTATTCTGTGTTGTCACTGTTGTACCACTAGCCGAGTGAAGAAACCACGCCGATCAAATGTGGCATAAATCTGAATTTATTACTTAATTCTAAAACTTATATAGACTTTTCAAAGGTCGTCCCGATTGGATCAATCCAAAACCTCCCCCTAGGCCGATTGGCCAGGCCAGAACTGCCCATGTTTTCCAGAGACCATTTCAACAACATCCAAACCTTATCTTTATTTATAAAACATAGGAAGAAGAAGAGAAAAATTCCCATGGGAAAGAATCTGTGTTACCACACTCAGTCTATCTCTGTGATGTGCAGAGAGAATAGTCAGATTCTTGCTTATCTGTAACTGCACTGGTTTGTCTTCTCATGCAGAGAATGGTGATCATTTATATATATATACATTCAAAAGTTGAAATTTTGAACTAAATACTGCAAATACTGCATCCTTTCTTTTTTAATTCTACAAATATATATAGATGATGATTAGCAAATTGGCATAGAGCCAAACTAAGTGTAGATTCCTATTCCAGTACTCAAGACTGAATCTACCAAACATACACTTGTGTAACTTTATTCATTGCAAGCAAGCCCCTGGGATCACTGGCATAACTTGAATTCAGGCCAATGTCCTATTGTTTTGTCTAGTCTATTTATAGTAGAGAATATGTAGGTATATTTTTAATATGTTCTGATAATTCATTCCAGGTGTATAATTTTAGAGTTGAAATTTGCTATTTTATTTACAAGGTACAAGAATGAAAGCTACAAAAACATAAATTTATAATTTATAATTTATCTACTCTCTGCACATTACAAAGTAATCTGCAACCTTTCCTTACTGCTAAACCAAATAACTTCATTTGCTTTAAAGATTTTCAAAATTTGTCCTCTTCCCCTTTGAAAACGTTTGTCTTGTACCTTCAGTTATTTTCCATCCCCACCTTCCTGACAAAAAAAATCCTGACTGTTTAAAAGCAAAAATATGAACTAATCAATGTTATTTATGCATAGCAGAAGATTAACAAATTGTTCTAGTTTTTGTCTTCAGCCATAAGACTGGCATTTAGGTCTATTGTGCTCTTGTGGATACTAGTATTAGTCAGTATTTGAACAGGAAAAGCAGTTCCTGTACACTCCAGAAGATGTGCAGCACTAGTTTTAAACAGCGACTGGAAAAAGAATTTTATGCAATTGCAAGTACTATCACAGATTATTCTGACACAGTGGAAATAAAGACATTATTTCAGTTGTTTTTGTTTAGTTGTACACTGGTTGTCATCTCATTTCTGACACTGTGGAGAACATTAGCTACAAAATCCCAGGCTAAACTAAATCAATCTTAATCTCATCTGACACACTGTTTAAGTGAGTCTGAATGTACTTTTTCCTGTTTCTGCTTGCAAGCTATGGAAATATCTACAAAGCAGCAAGGAACTGCAACAATCAGCACAGTGCTGCCAAAAACATATTTACAATTTGCTTATATGATATCTGTTTATGCCATCTTTGAGATATAGGCTTTGAAAACAGCCAAGTTCTGATATCATCTGTGGGCATCATTGTCATAGTTAGTGATACTTTCTTGAAGATGACAGAGGAGCTTTTCCTGTCAGTTAAATGAACATGAGATTTTATCAGCTTTTGACCAAGCTCTTCTCTCTTTTTTGACCAAAGATGGGGATGAGGAAACAACAAACCTCCAGCTGTGCTTGTGCATGCAACTAAAAGGCAATTTCATTTTTTGGGCACACTGAATAAAACATAGACAGGGAAATCTACCACCTTCTGCTTGAATCTGGCTCAGGGTTCAGAAAGGGTCTTTTCAGGGGCAGAGGAATGGAGAAATTTTGTGTGAAAGCTCTGTGGTTTTTTAAGTCTACCCTAGAAAGATATTTCATATCAGTGGAAAAGATGAAGTACAGAGCTGCAAACAGGAAGTGGTGAAGTTGGTAACAATGGTATCTGTTAATTTTGGCATTGAGGTGACTCTTTTGCGTGACATACAGCACTTGAAGAAAGTACTGCTTCAAAAGTGCAAATGATGTGGATGTCTCTTGTGAGCCAGGTAAGAAAGATTGTTTCCTGAGGGAGTTCCAGGACAGATGGCATTTGCAAATGAAATGGCAGTGATGACAGAATTTGCCCAAGCAGATGTAAGCTTCTTCCAGGGAAACAAGAAGTTGTTGAATGAAGCAGGATCAACATCAACACCTGCTGGAATGGCCCATCTGAGGAGATGCTCAGATAGCCATTATGTTACACACTGGCAGCTAGAAGACCACAGTGCTGTTAGTTTCTGCCTTGAAAATCAGGGTTTTTTTCCAAGAAGAGCAGTCAGTGGAGAAGGAGTGGGAGAAACATATGCAGCAGGGAGTGAACTAGTAAATACAAAACTTCAGCTGCTACATGCAATGAGGGTATGCAGCTCCTATGAACTTCAGGGGTTTCATTATCACTGCTGTGTTTCTGAGAGTCTTTAGCCACTTTTGATCCGGGTGCACAGGGGAAACTGTGGAATCTGATGGTGTATTTAGAAACACTAGTGACACCTTTGGTATATGTATGAACGACAGAGATGAACAACTACCCTGGAATTCAAATTAGTTTTTAATAAAAGCAGCTCTAAATCCATATTATGTATCAGAGTCAGCATTAAATTACTTGCATAAAGGAAAATATTGTAATAGATATTTTAAATAAAATTACAAGTTTGACTGCAGTTTAACAGATGTCTTAGTGGAAATAAGTAGTTTTTACGGTCCTTAAGTTTGTTTTGTTTTATCTCCCGAAGAAAGATGGAGAAACAAGGATGCAAACAATGGATTTCACTTGTTTGCTTAGTTCCAGACACCAGGGTGAGACAAGAACTCAGAAATATGCAGAAATAGAGTATAATAGGGACTAGGTATATTAGTAACAGTTTCAAAAACATCACTGAAAGTTTTTCTTATAAGGAAGTGGATGACAGTTATTTACATCTTGTTTAAAACTGAGTCAGCCTTATGGAAAGATGGTAAAATCTTTAGTTGTAAGTGTTAAAGACAATATTATGGGATAAACCTGTATGTCAAATAATTTATGTTTGAAATGTTATGAAATAATATTCTCCAAAATGTTATTAATGAAGGTAGTTTGGTCCACTCTGATATGTTTGTGGAGTAATACAAAGCATTGGGGCACAAGCCATTGTCATTTCCAGATGTAATGCTGCCAGTAAAACCTTCAGGCAGCTGCAGTCATCACACTGAGGTTTTTCTGGTTTTGTTTAAAATGAAATATCAATAGAAGCAAAGATGTAGACTTTCTCTCCTTGGTTGAGCTACGAGCAAAACAGAAGTTGTTCTGTAGAGTAAAGCATTACAGAAACAGTAAGAAAGGATGTGCTAACAGCCTGCTCCATTCTGAGAGCACTCTCAGATTTCCAGTATATCAACATCTGAGGAGATCCAGCCAACTATTAATATACTGGCTGAAAATTTAAGACTCAGATTAATTTGCAGAGCAAACTGGAATACTTGGAAAGGATCTTTGTGTCTTGGGCAACCTATCACACACTGTGCTCACATTATTAAGACTGAAAGGGAAACAGTAAATTTGTTGCTCTCTGAGAGAGCAGATATACACAAGTAGCATTAACTTAGTTTACCTACAACAGAAACAACATAGTCGAGTCTGAGCAGAGAACATCAGAAGATTTATTGTTCAATACATTTCAGAATGTATTATTTATGGTGTTTTGCATTTGGTTTGTGGGGGTTTTTTTGGTGTTGTTTTTCTTCTTTTTTGTATTTTTTATACTACAGAAAAGCCCAACCAACCAAAAAAGGTATGTTTGCAAAGTTGATTAGGAATTAGTAACAATTTTCCTAGAGTTTCACTTATAAGTATCTTGCCTATTTCCTTTGTGTGAGTTTTTGAACATTTTGGAAAAAGCTTTACTCTTCTTTACAGCATTAAAGAGTTAAAATAAATTAAAGAAAGAATTGTATAATAGTTCTATACAGTATTGTCCTAGCATATAGTTATTTTTGTAATTTAATTTTATTAGGGCTAACATTAATAAGATTGAAGTTCTCTATGCTTTGGAAAGTTATGCATTCTCTCTGAATATTAATGATTTCAACTTTTGAACTTGTTTCCTTTACCCAATAAGCATTACATATATATTATACAGTGAACCTTACCATGTAAATACTCTAAAGCAACATAGGATTTGTTGAATAATAATAGACATATATGTATTTTACACATATATTTTCTTCTGAAAATTGTATCAGAAAAGATTTTGCCCCTCTTTAAATATTTCCTCTGTCTGGCATGCGTTCATACATCTGTGTGCTTCATGTACAACAGGGTGAGAGCATTTTTCTGTTCTGTAGGACTGGAGTACTTGTATTGTATGTCACAGTTAGGTTTGGCTGTCAGCTGTGCACTAATAACCTGAAGTGCCATCCATTGTGCAACATCATATATAATGCTCAATGACCTCAGAGCTTGTTGGAGGCTGATCATATTGAAGTGGTTTCAGAAAGAATCATATTTTATAGGTAGTTATTCTGTGTACCTTTTTCCTTTTCTTGCCAATAGTGGAATGCACACATTATAGATTGCATCGATGTATCAAAACATTTTTTTTTATTCATCCACATGCAGGATAAATGTGATGTCAGGCTGCTCAGGTTAAAAGACAGGGTGTTAGTATTGAATAGCTAACATATTAAAAGGAATTTCACACACATGAGGAGGATCTTCTGGCTATTTAACATGAAGGTTAATGAGGGAGAAAATTTGCCCTCCACTAATGTTGCAAATTTTGCACAGCTCCTGTCACACCATAAGCTCACTCCATTCGCTATTCCTGATTTCAGTCTTGACACAAACACATACAACATCACTGGCAGATACCAAACAATATGGAATACATATGTTCTGGCAAAATAAACTGGGCCAATGCACAGACTTGCACATGGACATGTGGTCATTCACACAGTTAAATCCTGAGCATGGCCCCTGAAATAATTTTGGACTAATCAACCAACACTCTCAGACACTATGCCCAGGCACAGTTTGATGCTATAATGGGCCAGGGACACCTCCTCCCAAGCAATCTGGATGCAGTTACTACAGTTTGGGACAAAAGAGAATTTGTCTGTACAGAAATAAGATGTGCCAAGGCAGATGGCAGCAGGACCAAAGAATGGTTTGTGATGCATTTTCTTTATTAGCACAGGCATAGACATGGATTCTAGACAATGAATAACATGCACTCCCCACATGACTACATCTATTTGTATTTTGCATCCTTGCTTTTAGTTTTGCAGTGTGGTCAGTGATATTTAACAAATCAGAAGCCATTATGATTTATGCATTAATGCAAAGACTTCATGTAATTCTTTTTAACTAAGGAAAGTAGATGATTAAAATCAACCTAATTCTTTATTAAGGCAATGCTTTGTGATAATATTTCTTTCATAAAAGTGTTGTATGGAAGTCATAAATGGTTCTGTACAAATTATGTCAAACTCTGCCTAATTCCCAGAAGTGTTTTAAGATGAATTGATGCAGGAGGCATGTTCCAGCCAGAGTGTTGCATGTCGTTTCTTTCGTGACATTCACGGCTGAAGCTAAACCCCTGAATGTCAGAGAGACATTCAGGATTCTGTGTAGTACTGTCTGCAGAGAGTGTTTGACCTTCACTACAGTACTTGCTGGGGGCATTCTAGTCTCCCGAATGCTCATAGGAGGCCACAGATACCCATGGCCTGTTATGGCAGAACATAAAATCTAATGCTGAGCAGTTTTCACTTCAGACAGAGCTTGCAATGCAATTGAGCCACGCTTTTTCAGCACAAAATACCAGGTGGCATTTAGGCTTCCAGATCTTCCAGTTTCCACAGTGCAAGGATCTACCTTGGCTGACTTAATGGATTTTGGATTAAGTTCTGTATAAGAAGTCTGAAGGTGGTGCAAGCTTCCTGAAAACCTCATTCTTTATTTTCTAAACTTATAGTTATGCATATGTCCTTTTAATAAACCTGTGCTCATTACGTCTGTCAGTACTACCTTACTTAGAACCACCCAGGCAGAAAAAATACCTCATGCTCTTCAGCTATAGGCTGTTTATTATATATTCTTCTCTATTTAACTTATTATTTTATTTTCTATGTTTGTTTTGTTTTGTTTTATAGGACAGTGTCAACTTTAAAGTTAAAAATTTTCTTGTAAGAACAGTGATACAATCTTAGGCTTTGATAGTTCATAATGTCACAGGTAACTTTTACTAGCTCAAATTCTAAGTCATATCTGAAGACACAAGAGTTCACAGGATCCTTTTGATTACCACCACAGCATTTTACAGCAGAAATAATGGTTAATTTCTTTTGGATATAGATACAGATTCAGTTATGGCAGAGTTTTATAAAATAAAAAAAAAATCTATTTTCCTTCTTAAAAAGTGTAAAAGCAATTTTTTTAATTAAGTATATGAGAAAGAATCTATACCTGTGGAGTATATTTATAATCAGAATTACTATCTGAGTAAAAGTTCAGGGCCATAAACACAGAAACTTTTAAGTTTAACTTTTAAGTTTTGATAGGCCAGTGAGTTAGAAAGAACTCTGTCATAAGTAAATTACAATAATGGCAAAAAAATATGGAGTAGAAGAAAAGAAATAGGACATAAATAGATGAATGAAAAGAAAAAATGATGCTTGGATAAATGTGGCGGTGAGCTTAGGGGGAA
>VYZT01049242.1:0-16190 GCA_013400735.1 Pomatostomus ruficeps
CTACTTCTTTTTTTTTTTTAATCTACTGAGAAAGGTTAGGATAAAAATATTGTGAGAAAGAGGGTACCTGACGCTGGAGCTATTTGCCGTTCTTGGTATGGAAACCTTGACTCGTATAGTTATATTCCATATTTGGTGTGTATTCAACTCTGGACAGGTCTGCAAAGGGTACAGATGGAGGAGCCACGCACTGCCAGCGGAGATGACCATTTTGTTGGTGATTTGCTGGATTTAGACCCTCCTCTATTCACTCTCAACTCATATCAGAGTGTTGATAAGAATCCCTGAACACACAGTGTGTGCTCACTTCTTTTTCTTCGGTCACAAATAGCTTGATTGTTCTGCAGACTTCAGGAAAACACTGATTTGATACTGCTTTTCCTTAATCCTTGATCTGTTCGCTTACTAGTGGAAATTCATTAAGCTCATGAAATCAGCAGTATGTAAAAAGATCAGAGCTGTAAATAATGTCTTGTAAAGTCCAAAGCATGCCTTAAATTCTTTCCAGAAGCAGTGATTAAAATGGAAAATTACAGTAGACTTTCAGTGTAATTATATTGTTGGGGTTTTTTATTATGTTTTTCAGCCATGTTGGGTTTTATGACAATTTTCAGTAGCCAGACACAGATTCAGAATGAGTTAATACTCTGAAAACAGAATGCTTATCATCTACAGAGCATTTTGCTCTATTAATTGTTTCCATTTCTCTTAGCAATAATGGTGCCCTGCTTGGTTACTTCCTACACAGAATTCCCCTTGTAGCCAGAAGGGGGACTCCGGATATTAAATTTCAGCAGATGCAGTGAACTCATCCTTTATGTTCTTGTTTTCTGAATATTGTTTTCTGATACTGTTGTGATTCTTTCTTGGCTTCTTCCATCAATCTTTTATGGCTTTCATTGTCATAGCTTTCATTATTACATACTTAACAGTGTGGGACAAATTTGCACAAGGAAATACTGAAATGGACACTTGGACATGTCTGGGACCAGGTTCCAGTCCATCAGGAAGTGGTTTGGTGTATGTCTTCTGTGTTTATCACAGGGGTTTTCAGCCCATGTGTGTTGCTGCATATCCCCAGGGGTTTATCTTCCCTCCAGTGTGTAGGCAGGATCCCAGACTGTAATTAAAAAGGGAATATTCTAGCTGTTGTGATATCCAAACATAAAGAGTGTGTGAGACCCAAGAGAGAATCCTGGTCTGCTCAATGAACTTCAGACCATCATCCAGCTTTTGACAAAAGAGAATAAAGGAGCATTTCTAGGCAGAGATACACATGTTGCTTCATGTGCAGTGGAACAATCTGTGAGAGAATAGCCAGAAGTAAAAAAAACAAAAAACAAAAATCTCTAGAAAAGACAAAGTGTGTGGATACATAAAGTTAGGTAAACAGCAGACTCAGTTTTTGCACCATACCAAGGAATGAATCCAACCTGCCACTGGGTTTCTTGTAAGATATCCCTGTTGTCTGTAGACATGTCATCTTGCAGGACTGAGTTTTACAGGAAACTTAATACACCTACCAGTTCTGTTGCTGGGAATGCATAAGTTTTCCTTATAAACCCCTGTTTTTCAACAAGCTTTTATCTCTGATTTATTTGTGTGATATGAGTTTCATTCTCATGTCTTCTAGAAAATCTGAACAAAAGAGATGACTGGCAACCCCCTAGAGTTCAGCACAGTTGGGGAGAGAGTTATGCATTCTGCCTGTTATGTGCAATTTTCAGTGAAAATCTAGGTTGGAACTTGACATGATACCATCTTTTTAGGATAATGTGGTTTTGTTTGGTTAATGAAAGACTGGTCTGTGGGGCATTTTTTGTTTTGTTGTTGGGATTTTTTTGTTTGGTTGGTTAGGGGGATGTGTTTAGGGTTTCTGGGTTTCTTTCCTTTTTTTTTTTCTCTTTTCCTTTTTCCTTTTCACTCTTTTTCTCTTCTTTCTCTTTTTTTTCTTTTTTTAAGACTAGTTAAAGAAGGAAAAGACTGGCACTGTGTAAGAATTAGTTCTAACACTATGCAGATGGTCCCTATGGGAGACTGGAATCTGGTTTCATTCTTGATCTCATCTAGCTTGAGGAAGCATCCTTTCTGTGCCTGATAAGGAGGAGCCCTTCCTCTAACAGATTTTGAAGTCACTTACTTCAGACAGCTTCAGAGAGGCACAGTGGCCACATATGATGAGGCTGGAGAATTTATTTTATTTCTGGTTCTCCAAGAAAGAGATAAGCAATCTGCTAGGCTGCTGCAGAATGACACCAACACCACAGGGTGGGAACCTTCTTGCTTTTCCTAACCTGGACTTTTTCCTGGGGAGTTGCCTCAGGGAACTCTTATGTGAGACTTTCTATTCTGTTATTATAGTAAGGATTATGTAGATTGCTGCCTTCCTTACAGCTCAGCGTTCCAAACCTGTACAGAGCTGGCTTGAGGTCTGGTGAGACTCTGTGAAAACAGCTTTGCTGCAGATTGGTTTGCAGTTGTTCTGTTAGTGCTCTTCAGTAATTTCTCAGCAGCAAAAAAGCACATTTTAGTCTGCATGATGTGTGTATGCAGTCCATGTGATTAAGGACTGAAGTTAGTGCCTTGCATAGGAAGTAAAAGCAAAGGAAAATTTCCTACTGCAAGAATGACAACAAACTGAAACTTCTAATAGAAATTATATGGAACAGATAAACCAGAAGATGATACACAAAAACCTCCATCTCAGTAGCAGAAAAATGATTGTATTATACTCAAGTCTATTTTCCCTGAGAATGAAACAAAATGGAGGCTAAGAAAGGAATGGCACGTTGGTCTGATTAGTGCATTTGTGCAGAAGTTTATAATCACATTGATGTCTTTTTACCCTGAATGATGAATGCATGTATGAGTATTAAGACATACAGCCATTGTCATTAAAGTCAGATTCCTTAATTCTATTGAAGCAGAGAGAGCGTTGCCTCTAGAAAGACCTGTTAGGACTAATTTAATCCAGAAGTTTATTGATTCAACTTAATTTATTAAGGAATTTATTTTAATGTGAGTTTAATCATAAATCAGCTTTAAATCGGTTTAAATCGGTGTTCACTGTGAGACCTTCCATTGGTTTAAATATAATTGATTTATGTTTTAATTAGATCTCTGCAAATTTGGATATAGATAAGGTCTCTATTTTTTCCCTTCAGTAAAACTGAAGCACATTTCTCCACCTTCTGGGGTGAAAGTCTAGCTGTAACGAATCAATGACAAAGCATTTTATTTTCATAGAGCCTGAATTTTACCTTAGTTCTGTGCAGGGCCTTCAGTTCTTATCATATAGAAAATAAAGCCCTGGATACTGGAAAATTGATATAATCAATTTTCAGGCTGTGATTTTATCCAAAACTGTGACACACAAAAACCACTTGTCAGTTTAAAAAAAGTGGTGGGGGAAGGGAGTTTTACTTGATTTACCATGTCTATATTCTCTTTGCCGGCAGTCTGCTCCGAATTTATGTGGAATTTATTCTCCGACTCCTTTTTAGCTAAAATTTACCATATAAATGCTGTTCTGCTAATGGAAACTCTAGGTTGGGGAATATGGCTTGGTAAATTATGCACATTGCTTACTACCCTTCATATATTTTAGCTGCTCCACAAGGTTCACCTGTGTCTTCTACATAAGGAATGTCACTGTTCTACAATAAAAGCTGAAATTCCTTCTTGACGGTAGCTACTGGTTGCCACAATCACAATCACAAGGGTTAGAGTGTTAAATAATTACTAACTTTTTGATGCATGTTTCAGTCTTTTTCACATACTCATAGATTTTTAAGGCCACTGAGAGATCTTGACAAAAGAGTGACCTGGCAGTGTGGGCTGGACTTGATGGCCTGGTTAACTTTGTCACAGATTTTCTGTATTTGCATGACAATTCCACTCCTGTATCGGTCACTGCTTACCATTCACACACATTTCCTGGTATGCAATTCCAGCACTTACTGGTGATCTGGAATGTACTTTTAAAAAGCCATGTAATTTTCCCTACATAATTTTTTTAACTTTTGCCGAGGGTCCAAAACCCATTTCAGAGGTGCATAATTTGTCTTGTCCCTCCTCCAGTGACTGCTGCACCATAGCATGTTTCTGCATGCTTTAGTTATCATGTGGTTATGGATTTTTTGGAGGTTGACCTTTAAAAGGATGTTTAATCTTGTATAATTTTGCCAATGGAGATACTTCCAATTATATATTTTTGCAAGCTGTTCCAAATTGCAAGTATTTAGCAGAATTTTGTTCAAGTTTTCATTTGTCTGAAGATAGCATGTACTTTTTCTAACAGTTGTGACATAAATGCTTCCTTTTCACTGCAGTTTCCATTCCTACTTTTCTGTAGCTGCAGAGTATAAATGTGGAGTTCAAGTGTGTCGGAAGTAGATTATATTGAAGGGTATATGATGAGATCTCTCTGCATACTGTGCAAGTCCATAATGTTGAATGCCACATTTAAATTTTTGCTGAGCTGGGTCTGAGCTCATGATTTTTGTGCAATGCCCAGGTGTATCCAGTTCCCTGGTTCCTGAAATGAGGCAAATGGGTTTGTGTCTCTGTGGCTAAAGGGTTTGCACTCCTTCTGGGAAAGGGAAAGGGAAAGGGAAAGGGAAAGGGAAAGGGAAAGGGAAAGGATTCTTCTAACAGACTCTTCCAAGTTATAGCCTCTTTTGTCAGCTGGAGTGACCTGGACTAGTTGTGCTGTGTCCCTGGGGAAGAACACATCCTTTTGCTGTGTGTCACTTCTGGAGTTGTCAGACCTTGTGATTTTTCCTTTAGTGTGCAGGTACAAAAGCAGCCATATTTCAAATTGACTTAGGAATGGAGGCCCCAGCAACACCTCCATTCCTTTTCTCCCTAGTGGAGATTAAGACAGGCAGGCAGAGGCAAGGGACATTGAATTTTCAGGTGTTATTTAGCTGGGATGGGGCTGGCACATGCTCTGCTCTGTCTGTGATCAACACCAGAAGAAAATTATTAAGGAAACTTTTGAGGTGGCAGTGGAAGAACTACTGCTGCTTTTCAGAGGTTTTGTCTGTGCAATCTTTTAGTACAGAGATGTTTTTGTAGGCCTGCATCTTTCCCCGGCTTGTGCTGAGCACCCACACAAATCCTAGAAAGGGAGTATTGCTAGGAGAGCTGACCACAAAGAATTTAAATAAGAGAAGGGGAAGGAAAGTTGCAAATGAAGAACCATACCCACAGTGTTAAGTTTGACTTATGCATTAGCAAATCAATGTCTTGAGAGTTTCAAAATTCTTCATGCTGCTCTAAATGTTTTATGCAGCCAGTAATGCAACAGCAACTTCTTCATTTTGATGCTCCAATTAATCTTGTTTTTCACAAATTAATTTCTATGATTTCTTTCTGTTCATGTCAAGCAAGCCAGCAGACAGGTTTCAGATTAGGTTTTCCACCTTCCCACCCCAAAATTTCAACCTGGATGAGTGGTTCTTTGCAGGGAGGAACAATAACAGACGAATGAACCTCTTAAACTTCCAGTTGTGCCTTGGGATATCCAGATATTTTCTCATCTAATTTGTGAAAAGTGCTGGCCTCTGTGTGAACTTTGTGAGAGGGAGATTGTTTGGGTCTTTGGGGAGGCAATTGTTTTGGGGAATTCCATTTTGGTTCTTCCTGTATGCTAATTATTCTTTCCAGTGGTTATATCGCCAAACTCAGATTACTCATGTGTCCTTACTGGTGGTGACAGTGACTCTAGCTCTGTGAACCCGTGCAGGGGAAAGTGATTCATCTGTTAAGGTAACTCTCATTCCACATTCTGGGAATTGCCTTCCGACCACCATTTCCACTGTATTTCACCTGTCATGGCACTCCCTACTTCCTGTGTTTTATCATTTTTTAATAAGACATCCTTGTGGACAGCAGGTCCTTCTGGTTTTCTTGTTCAATATGGAAAATAATTTTAATACTCGGAAAGTTTATGTGAATCTTGTGACTATAACATTGTCTGATGTTATTTAAATTCTGCTTGATGCAGGTGGTTTCTCCTATACATATATAACTAAGCTGTCACTGAAGGAGTAGGGACAATGTGCCATAATTAATTAGGAATATATCTGACCAGGGATGTAAAAATGTGCTGGCAGTGTTGCTGGATGTGTATTGCTACTCTTTCCCTTAAGACTTCCATAGCCTCAGGAGGAGGAGGAAGATTTTTAGACATGTGAAAGTCTGCCATGGATAGATCTGCATTGGGCATTTTATTGGCTGGGGCATGGTACACTTTGTCTGTGAAGTGGAACTATTGCAGAATCAGAAAATACTACAAAGCCAAGAAAACAGAGTAAGCCAGAAGCAAAAATGGGCCTCTATGACTGGAAGAAAGCAATGACTCATGTCCTCTGCATGTGAGAATCCCAGCTTTGCTGGAACAGTGTGAAGAGAAAGAGCATGGTGGAGAAATGCTGAAAGGGTGGAGAAGCAACTGGAGGCCAGAGGAGACGGAAACAAAATACAATATAGTTCATAGGATTTGAAAAGCTTACCGGATTCGACACACAGAAATCTCTGTGTTTTCTGATGATGGCAAAACAAGAGTGGGCCAGAGAAAATTAACTGTGAGAGGGAGAGGAGGAGATGGCTGCAGCACTTTTGAGCCCCGTGGATTGAAAGACTAAAGCTCTAAGGANGATCTTAGGGCACACCAATGTGGCCACACAAGTACCATAGCTGAGACCCAAAGTTTAAACTTTCCGTGCCTCTGAATCCAGTGATCTGCTAAACTATAAAGTGAAGATTGAGACCCAGACAAGTTAACAGTGTAGCTGCAGCCTTTGCTTTTACGAGGTTCCGTCAGCTGCACTTCCCTCTGTTTGGTGGCTTACTGAATGGCTTTTTTTCAAGCAAAAGTAGAAATTAGTGCTTAACATTCTTACACTGGAGAGCAAGCAAGAGAAAAAGACATATGTATGGTGCAGCAAACTGCACTTCCTTCTTTCAGGCACACTACTTGAGTCGAACTTTTTTTAATCTGCAATCCTGAAATTCAGCTCCTAAATCAAAAGTGGCTTCATGTGAAAAAAAATTTTAAAATTACTGAGTACTTGCAAGTCCCCTTGAAGTCCATGAGACTTACCCTGCATAGCATTTTTGTGCTTTGGGTTACTTTAATGTTAGTGTTCAAATAAAGATTTTGGAGTCCACTTTTATACACTTAGATATGTAAAATATGGACCTGCAGATTCTTCCATCAACTTTACAAGCCGTTTTCCCTGAATCACTTATTGGATATCAACTATATTTATTTTACACTATCAAACATTTTCAGTCTGTATGGCCAGGTTTTTATATTGACAGTGTCTAACAGGATCATCAAAGCTTGTCAGGGATGCAGCCAGTTGGAGTCAGCTGAAGCACTGAGAATCAGAGGAGAGAGTATTTAATGTAACCAGGCAGTGTGTTCCCGCAGACACGATCATCAGTAAATAAATTAGGGGTTGACCTTTAAATCATAATCTTTAGGTTAGACACTTGCTCACACCTAGCTTCTCTTGCAAAACATACATTTTGTTTAAACACAGTTCCCTGTCTCTGAGGAGGCCTAAGTTCAGAAACTGATACCTTGAGTGTCTGCAGGAGAATGGGCAGCCTGTCATTATCATGTTACACTGAATAAATGGGTGCTCTCCGGCATTCCTCCTGGACACAATACTTCTAGATGTGCTGCTGTGTCACTACCATCCTTTTTCACTCCACTGGAGATGCTTTTTGCTTATCAGGTAGAAATGGGGAAGTGGGGAGGGCAGGATTGAGACCTACTCTAGGTGCACAGTACTTCTTCCATATGCCCATTTTCAGTGTCCTGTTGAAAATCCTCCCTTTCCAAGGTCATATTATGAATTGCCCCATGGAACTCTCTTTGGAGGTGTTTATTGGGCTTCTGACAGAGAGAACAAAGAGAAGATTAATGAAAGCTCACAAAGCAGTTTCATGACTAGGGGTAAATATCCATGAACACCGGCATGACATAGCATGCACTTGAAAGCATCTCATGCCAAATAAACAAATATTTTAGGTAGAGATCTAGGATTCGTTGGTGAAGCATTACTTTGAGAGGACCAAGTGAGACTTCAGTACCATCATACCTAAGCCTATCAGGTAATCAGAGTAGCAGCTGGTTTTGTGACTGGCTTTTGGGAGTAGTTACTCTGATTTATAGAGGCATTTGCTGGTTCCATGCTGTTCCAGTATTTAAAGAGCGTGGCTGTAGTGCTATAGCTCTCTATTGCTCTATTTCTTGGCTCCTGACCATGTTGCTAGCCATTCCTTTGGCACTCCCCTTTCTTTTGGCCTTCACAATACCTAAAATTTCTGTAAAAATTTCATTTTAACATCACTAGAATGAGTGATATTCTGTGGATCTTGGTTTTAAGTGTAGTTCAAGACAAGATTTGTATTTTTCCTTTTGCTGTTCTGCACAGACAGAACTATTCAAATATCAAGACCCAGAGCTGAAATGTATCTGGCTGTATTTTCAAAAGAATTCAGAAATATCCATTAAGTAGCTTAATGATTTGTTTAGTTTTTTCTTCAGCTCATTTTCAGTAATTCTGGTATTTTGGAGAGCTGGTTGTTTCGGATCATCTCCTATCATTACCCGCAGTGTTTTATCATGTAGGTAATCTGCACAGAGACTCAGCAGTCTTGCAGGAAATAGTCAGATTTTGAACAGTGCTCAGAATTCAAATTTGCCTGACAGACTAATAGAATTATTAAAACCAAGAGAAGCAATGCAAGTTTTTGTGGAATTTTTTTGTTTGTTTGTGGATTTTTGTTGTTGTTTGGCTCGGGGGGGGGTTTGTTTATTTGTTTTGTTAGGGTTTTGGGGGCCTTGAGGGGAGGCTTTTTGTCTAGGCGGCAACAGTATACATTTTACAGTGTAGCTTATGTGTTTAGAAAACGTGGTCTGCTGATGGTAAGCCTGACCTTGATTACAATCTCATATGCAATGGGAGAAGGCTTTTGGAAATAATATAATTTGTCGTGCATTACTTCCCTGCCTTAACCATTATGCAAAAAAAAAAAAAAAAAGAGAAAAAAAAAAAAAAGCCAGAAAANNNAGAAAACAAAAGAAAAGGCAGTAAATCTGAGGCCAAGGCAATGGGTGTTATTCTTGTGGCTTCTGTTACCCCTCACCAAGCTGTTTGTCGTAATTTTGTGCAGCAAACTCCGCACATGTGCCTACTGGCAAGCATGCCTAATACATTCCTGTGCTCAGACTCTCAAAAGGATTTGTGCCTTCCTAGGGAAAGAAAAGACAGGGAAATAAAAACAACCACTCATGGAATTTCAGCTGAGTGTGGTTGTGTGATAATATTTTGCAGGTTTCCTGTTTAATTTGTTCAATGTGTTGAGCTTCCATGCAGATTAACTATACAATCAAACATTGAAAGTGAGGAGATTGATGTTCTTTGCCAAACTCACAAGCCCAGGGAGAAGAAGTTATCTGCAGTCATACATTATCAGTGAGTCTTTTGCAGAGAGAATATGGAAATGTGTGTTCCTTATCCGCATTGATATTATGCAGGCCAGCAGACATAAGTTTCTGAAAAAAATTGCTAACAAAATGACAGCTATTCAAGCCATCTTAATAAGGCAAGATCTAACACCTTGCTTGCTTTTGCCTGTTAAACCCTTCCAATTGTGTGGGGCTTTTGCTGACACAACTGCTCTGCTGCTTTGTGTTCTCTCGCTGTTATCACCCATGCTGCTTTCTTAGAAAGTCTGTCAAAGCAAGAAAGGTCCATGGGTCACAGAGAGACATCCTGACTGGGGAGTGTGAAAAGCCTGGGTGCCTTTCTGTATGTCTAATTGACTCTTAAATGTGAGGCCCTACCGCATTTTGGCACAAGGAATACAGATAAAATAGATGCCCCACCACGTCTTTCATTCAAGCAGCTCCTCTTTCAGGGTACTTCCACTTTTAGTTTATGCTGTTTCTCTTCAGGATTTGTCTGTTTTCTTTGCTCCCTGGCCCTTGTCATTCTGTGATGGATGACATGTTGTAAGGGCTCTGCTGCTGCCATACCGGAGCTGCTCACAACAGCACTGCCCAGAAAGTGACCTGGATGAAATGCTGAGGCTCCCTTCCATTTTCGTTTTGACTGAGTCCCTGGGCCCCTGATGGCACTTCAACCTCCATCTACATGTAGGAAATGCAGAAGGTGTTTTCCTTGCCCTTCCTGCCTCATTCCTGCCTGCCATAGGCAGCCTCACGCAGTGGGCAGAAGCCTCGCCGGTGGCAGGAGCGGTTCTGCGTGACAGGCACAGCAAGGAGAAGTGGAAAGGAGCCAAGCTGTCAGGAGATGCTGTGGGGACAAAGGGGGAAGGGGTAAAGAGGCAAGGGGAGGTGGTGTCAGGGGGAGACATGTCTAGTTATCATTTATAAGCATTTTGGTCTCTTCTCAAAGCACTTTTACCCTGCAGACAGGGTCCTGTCTTACCAGCACCATAGAATTGGCACAGACTGTGATGAAAGTCAGCTACCTCTTGCAACAGTGGAAGCTGTAGCTGATCTTGATCCAAGTGCACAATGCTGTAGTTTTATCAGCACAAGCTTTCTCATATGCCTGGCAGGTCTGATTAACTTTTGCAAAACTGCGACTGAAAGGAAACAAACATAGTGTAAATGAAAAGAAT
Organism: Pomatostomus ruficeps; assembly: GCA_013400735.1. NCBI lineage: Eukaryota > Metazoa > Chordata > Aves > Passeriformes > Timaliidae > Pomatostomus > Pomatostomus ruficeps. Next base: position 10,672 of record VYZT01049242.1, read on the forward strand.
AAAAAAAACCCCAAAGAAACAATCTCTTTTCTGTCATGTCTGTGAACAGCTTTTACTGTTTTCCCTGGAGAGCCTGCATGCTTGGACAGCGAGTTACTGTGAATTAGTGAGGGTCACTGCCATTGATTAAATCCTCTTTTATGTTTCCCGGTAACTCCTGAATTATGGCAAGAGTTGAGCATATTAATTTAACACTTTTCTTTTTTTCACTGACAGCTCTGATGGAGGAAAAATCTGCAAGTCATTTTGAGCAGATAATACTGAATTAAAATAAAAATCAGGAACAAAATGGCATCTCTCTTTTATTCCCAGTTTCACATTGCTATGTTGAAAGAACAGTCAATAACTAGTTGAAGACTTTAGCACAAAAATTTTCATCCTTGCAATTGTGGTTATGCTTTTAATTTATGCAAGATATGGACTAGGACTATAACAAGTGAAATATAGAAAAATAAGGAATATTGCCTTTGTATTTCAAGCCTCTGCAGCTCTTTTTCTTACATAGTGACAAAAGAATATAACCTTAACTCTGTAATGACAGGATGAAGCTGTCAGCACAAGCCTCAGTAGTAAGGCTCTTTCTTATTGCTAATTATTTTTGTTGGAAATTTTAAATATTATTATTTAAAAAAATAAAAAAATTATATTCTGACAATATTTACATGTGTTGTTATATAAATGTCTGTGTATGTATGTATGTATGTGTGTATATATATACACACACAAACACACACTTATGAAAGTGTATGTATTTAAACATATTGGTTTCAGCATGGTGTGTGGGCACTTGTTTTTCCGAAATGAAAAATTGTTTTCATAGCATTTTGAGAACACAGTGAAATTTCCAAAATTATCCAGGGGAGTGGGAGAAAATGGAAACCAACATATGAGAAGATTTTCTGGTCATGAAATGCTGGGCCTTTACCTGATCCATTCCAGTGCCACCCTGACAGATGTGCCTACCCTGTGTGTACAACATCCATGGATGCCATTCCCAGAGGAGTTTCCCTCTCAGACATTTTGCTGATGTCTAGAACACTTCCTGCCACAAACTTGTTGTCCACACCAGTAGAGGTGCATGGAATATGTTGTCACCTTCCTCTTCATGAGAAGTTTTTATATTATGGAAGGCTACTCTGTCCCTTTCCTGTCTTCTGCTGGTGTCACAGCAGGCATCACCTCCTTTGGTCACTCACTGCGGACCACGTTTTCCCAGCCACCGCTGTTTATGGTGCTATGGGCTCAGTTTCCAGGGAATTAAGGGTCGTCCTAGGATGAGGAAGGTTGCCTTTCCTGGTTGTGCAGTAAAGGTGTTTTCTTAAGCCTCAGGGGGAGCAAGGTCAAGCGTAGGTGTTTTGCTTATACACTGGAGCACAGTAGTGGTTGGTTTACAGCTGATGCACAGGGTCAAATAAAGGGTAGCATCTCACAAAGGAACTGCATCTTCTTGTGAAGCCTGTGCTCAAAGACCAGTTCTTGTGTGGAACATTAGAGGTCTATAACTTAGGAAGCCTGAAATGGTTTGAGGTTTATACATACAAGAAACGTTATTGCTACAACACAGTAGAAATTGAGATGCGTCAGCTGGAACCCTACAGTGTGCTGGCTGAGCCTTTTCAGTGCAGTGTCCCCTTCTGGGTCCAAAATACCCTTAATTGATATTGATTCTGTTGATGGGCTTCCAAGCCTGTTGTCTTTTGCCTCAGGGAAAGGATATGGCCAAGCTGAGGTTTGAAGTAGGTGTATAATGTGGGTTATAATGTTTGGCTGGAGCAAAAGCCTTTTCCTAAGATGAGGGAGGCTGTGGAGCTTATATTTATGCTTTTAACTCCCTGTCAGATCAGTTGCACCTTTGGGTAGCCCATGACTCATAGCAATTGAAATTAGTAAAGCGGCAAGATACTCTCCCTTTGCCTTTCTCTGTTACCAACCAGAGGTGCCTGCCACAGTGTGCTGTCCTGTGCCTGGGTGCACACAATCAAATAATGTTGTTAGTGCTCTGTGCTGTATTCAGAAGCAGCACTTTGGTTCTCGCTGTGGCTTGCAAATTGTAAGACTGCCATAGGAGAGCTCCAAAAGGTCAAAGTAGGCTGTCATTAAATGTGCCCTTATTCTTAAGGACAATACACATCCTTGTTTTTCAGGGGTTTTTGCAGAAGCACTGCTAGTCTGGTTGGGATTTTGCTCTCCATGGCTTGCCTAGCTCTACTTAAGTAAGAGATGTTTTCCTTTTTGAGGATGGCCTAATGACCAGCACATTCTTTTATTTCTTTAGCGGTGCCCCTCAAATTGAAGGAAATGAAAAACCAAGAGGCTGCTGTGGGTCAGAAGCTAGTGCTGAGGTGTGAAACCACTTCAGAGTATCCTGCGCTCAGATTCAAATGGTTAAAGAATGGGAAGGAAATAACCAAAAAAAACAGACCGGAAAATATCAAGATCCCAAAAAAACAAAAGTAAGTACTAAGTAATATCTCTCAAGTGGGGCTGGGAGGACTGGGAAGTGATGTTCAAGTGACGTTCACCAGAACACAAGCATTGAGGTTGTTAATTGCAGTAATACAAAGCTAAAAGCTGTGAGTTACAGAGGACGAAAATTTAAGGAAACAGACACCAATGTTATTTTTTCTGAAAGTATGGAAGAAGTGTGAGTGTGGTATAAATATTTCATAATTAATTTTCCCTTTTCAATTTCTATTTTTTTTCTGATAGCCAAAGGCTATGATTTTAACCAGTAAACCTTGGAGACAGGCCATTTTTAAACTGCTAACAAGAACAGAGGTGCCTTGTGTTTATTGTTTAAAATCAAAGAACACTTAAAATCATCAAAGGATTGCAGATTTTGAAATATTTTAGAGATTTGTTTTCCAAGCAGTTTAGTCCTTAAGAAGGGCTGAATGCTGTCCTCATTAGCTCTGAATGTCTTATGCAAGCATGCAGCAGTCCTTTACCAGAGGCATTCCTGCACTTGCAGAACAAGGCACTGGTGTAGCAGCTGTCAGATGAATGGCAAAGCGTGCAAATCCTATCCTCCTGTCTGGTGGAAAGTGCCCCCTACATGAAACTAATGACCAGTGCCAAAAGATGGACTGGTGCCTTGTTTCTGCAAGGGAGAAACTGCACGATGCTTTTACTGCATTGAGACAGGAGGAGGCTTTTGCTGTTTAGTCTCTACCTTGTTGTTTAGGTTAAAAAGTTTTAATTGTCACCAGCTATGAAAATCTGTTTGAATGCAGTCCTTCAACTCTCACTTCTGCTCTCAGTAGGCAGGGCTGCTCTCTGCTGCACCATGCCTGCCTTCCCTTCATTCAAGACACAGAAGGTCTGGAATGGACTCTGCAAGAGGTTTTTCTTTCCAAGGTGTTCAGTGCCCCCATACTTTGTGTCAGGGCTCACCTCACTAGACAAAACAAGCCATAATCAAAAAAGATATTTGACTTTTTAGAGTTATTCAGGTTAAAATTCAGAAATCCTGCCCTCCTTTGCAGTTTCTTGCACCCCAGCCTCGGGCACAAGGTGAAACACAGAGAGGGGCAGATCAGCATCACCATAGCTCCCATGCCACGGTCGCACAGATGTCAAGAAGGAACCTGTGACGTCTCCTTCCAGCATTTGCAAAATGGAGCTGTTCCAGGTGACAGATAGCCTGGCAAATTGTCTGGACTCATTTGCAGAGCCATATGTCTCCGTAACAGTTGTATTTTCAGTCTACTCTGTAGAGAAAATGTTCAGATCAGAGCTTAGCCCTCAGCTTTCCCAGCAACACAGTGCTGCCTGTGAGGGGTAATCAGTATTTTCTCCACTTATATTTTGGCTGATGCTGATTGACCAAACTCACTGGGACTAGAATTTCACCTTCTGGGGCTGGACTTTATCAGTTCAGCCTTGAATCAGGAACTGCCTTTTGCCAGCTCACTTCTTTGTGGTTTTTTTGCCCCTAAAAAGCTTGAGGAGCTGTCAGAAGGGAAAGTGATAGCTATTGATTTGATATTGATGCGTGTGGAATGTGTGAGACAATTTTTCAGCTTGATGTGCCGAAAAATGTTTAAAATTCCCTAAAAGATATATAATGAAAAAGATTAAAATTGTGCCTTTTTCTGGAAGATAGAAATATGAGGTCATCTTCACTCACCACAAGTGGACAGGGTGCAGGCTTTGACCTGTATTTCGCACATTTGTGCTTCCCCAGTCATGATGATACCACTCATTGTTGGAGTTTCTATCTTGTGTTTTAGAAATGTCAGTGTGGAATGGAGAAGCACTTCCAGTTAGAGACATGAAAGTCACTAGATGTAGAGTACAAAAAGGGGAAAGACAAGGGATGTCTGCTGACATCTGAAGGATTTTCTTTGCCTTCCTACTTTGACATTTTCGTTTGGGGATGCATCACTGCTTTGCCATTTCTTCGTTTGCTATTCATGTGTGCATTTGGGACTGAATAGAAATGAACAGCTTAAGAGAAAATAGATTTTATTTTGATAAAAAGTGGGACAGACACATGTAGTAAAGCTAAAGAAGAGTGGAGGAAAATGCAGTGTAAATGAATGCATAAAGAGACATGCACATTTCAGTAAGCAAAGCCACATTGAAAAGATCCCATTGCAAATTATAGGAGTATCAGAGATCAAGGAGTTTTTTTCCCCACTTATGTTCTGTGTCTGATAGCACACTGATAAATGTTTGTCATATTCATATGCTGCTGTATTGCTACAACAAGCATTTTAGTGTGAACTTTTTACTATTACCAAGTGTGAGAAACATCAACTATGAAGGTTAGAGTAGTTGATAAGCTGTCTGAGATTAATGTTTGTTTTAAAGTTCAAATGGCTATATAAAAAGTACGCTGTGTTTCTGAAGAACCATTAGCATTCAGAGTACCAGATCTTTATTGATATCTTCAATCCAAACACTGGAAGATAACATTTTCTAATATATTTATAAAAACCTCACAAAGTTTATGTGTAGTGCCCAATGGCCACTGACTTCTATCAATGTAGTATTTTGCAAGAAATCACCCTTCTCATTGTGTGAGGGCAGAATAAAACATTTTTATTGTTGGAAGAAAAATAAATATTTCTGAGGTTTGGCTATGTAGCCAGAGCTAAAGCTAAATAGCTTTAGGTTTTTAATAAACTACAAAATATCTGGCAGTACGATGAAGTGTCTGTCTCAGAAATTGAAAATGAAGACTTTAGCTCAACACCTGAAGTAGGCAAGGAAAAGATAATACATCAGCTTGGTGGTTTTGGGCACATTGGCCAGTGTGAATAGTATTGGATCAAGGGATTTGCCAAGGTGGAGCAGTTGCTGACTGTTTGCTTAGTGATTTAAGAGTTTAGAAGACCCTGTGGCAATGCAGGCTTCCTCAAAGCTTAACCTTCCAAAGAATGTTTTGCATGTCAAATGGTTTCACTCCTCTAAGCTCCCTAGGATGGTTTCAGGGTGGGTGACTGAGAGAGTGCAGAGGCCCAACATGTGATGGCCCCACCTGGACTACTCTGTCCAGCTCTGGGGCCCCCAAC
>VYZT01049260.1:3986-18726 GCA_013400735.1 Pomatostomus ruficeps
AAAAATGCCTGGGAATAAAAATATTAACAGACTTATTATAAATATAAAAATGAGAGCGTAGTGCAATTTTTCTCTGGACGCTTTTTCTTATGTCCCTAAACTGTTGAGTTGTCATTGCAGATTTCTCTCCCAGCTGACAATCAGTAAAATAAAGAAAGCTTTTTCAACTAAAGGATTTCAGACATCATGTTCTCAGATAGAGTCTTGTAAGACGCAATGAAATGTGGCCTATAAATTCAGACAGAAAATTTACAAATCAAAGAAAATACTATGCATGTGTCAATACCTTTTTCTACTCCCCTGATTCTATCTTCTACAGAAGCCTATGAAAATACAACACAACACAATCAGATTTGAGCTGCTCTCCAGAGATGCAGACATGCATGGAAACCTTCAAACAGGAGGATGAACTAGTAGTGACATGGCTACTCCTTTGGCATTACAAAGATGGCAAGCACTGACTGCATTTGAGTCTTCTCTGAAACCACAGCAATGAGGAAACTCATTGTACTCCCTTGGGAGCAACAATTAGATTCTACTCAGGTAAACTAATCTATTTTATGTGCAGTCATTGACAAAAACGTCAGAAGCTGTTATCAGAAGACATCTCTTTGTGATGACTGTACACTTGTGACTTGCTCAAAATAAGACCTGCATAAAATGACATCTCTCTGGCCATGAATGCAAATAAAGTAAGGATGTCTAGAGGGGAACACAATTCTAGTTACATGAGCATCAACATTAGCCAATAAGCTGATACGATCAAACAGAACTCACCATGTAACCCTTTAGCAACTCCCTACTGTAATAACTACACAGTTGTCAGGTAAAACCAAAGTAAATTATTTTTTCAGGAACTGAGCTGCCAGTCCAGAAAACCTATCTTTAAGACCCTTACCAATCTGAAAATCTTTGATTTTCTAGAGACATGTTTAGGCACTAGGGGCCCACACAGCATCAGACATGGACTAGTTTACACTTAAGACTTTTGCTATGAAAGGTACAAACCCTGATTAACAAATCCCAGTGAAGGCACTGCAGGAAATGTACTGGTACCTATTTTCAGTGATAAATATACCACCAGGACTTCCTACAAGCTGTTTTAGAAGAAAAAGAAAAATAATCCCCTTGCCATCCGGAGGTACTGCTACCTTTATAATTTTGGTGTGGGTGTGCCATTAACCTGCAGCTTAATTAAAAAGCAACTGTAGTGTCAGTATTTAAAGTACAAATCTTTCTATTGCTACCACTTCTCAACCTGCTAAAAAACAACCCACCTCCAATCAAACAGCTGAAAGGTCTTTCTCCTCCCCATGAAAGGACTGCTGTTATTTTAAAAGGTGAATGTGAACGGTATTCAGTTTGGAAGACTATAGTAGATTTTTTTAAATACAAGAAAGAAAAACAGAATGCAACTTATCAGTTCTCCTGTCTGCATCCTGACACATAAAATGCTACCTTTTTTACAATGAAATGTTTGAATGCCACAGATTATCCTTTTCTGTACAGAAATTTTATATTTCCTTTGTTCTAGCAGAGGGAAAAGAGTTTCATCAATAAATGACATAAAATTCTACTGAAAAACCCCTTAGAACCACTGAATAGTTTTAAGGCAGAATTTACTATTTACATAACCAAAGTGCAATACAGCAAGCCATTAAAAACATGCCTACAATGTTTAATGTATTAAGCTACCTAAAAGGCTCTAAAGCACAAAAAGGATTATCCAGAAGAAAGAGGTAATATGCAAAACATGTTTTTATTTATAGGGGCTTCTATCTCTCCTTTAAATGGGTGACTGCACTACACTCTGTTTAATGACACCTTATCATTACAGAGCAGATCATATAGAATAAAAGCAAATTGCTCAAAATTTCCAAACCTTCCAAACATGTTCTGCAGTTATCTCCAGCACAGTCACCAAGCGGACATATTTAAGCACTCTTTCTACTTAAACCATCCTCAAGGATAATCACTATACTTATTTCTGCCTTAAAGCTTTCCTATATTATGAAATTCATCATTGTAACAAAGTAGTCAACTGTTTCGCAGTTTCTGCATTCTAATGTATTGTACAATGCTTTTTTACTGCATCTTAATATATGTGAGATTTAAGAACACAACTCCAAATATTTTTTCAATAAATAATTTCTTCTGGATCTAATGAAAAATCCATGTAAAATGCTAGCTAGCTGGCTTAGAGGTCTGGAAATTCTGGAGAGAAATAGCTATGTAGGCTTTAATAGACCATATCACAACTCAATATACTGCTCAACACACTCCTCAAACTACATCCAAAAGGACCAAAGGCCTTGCTGTAATACCTACCACCTCATTTAAGCACCTCTGCAAATCTTTCTTTGAGAAGGAATGTGACATTAGTGGTTATCTGGCAGATCAGGTTTACCCTGCCACAGCCTTCAAACCACCCTTTATGAGATAAAGGACCCCATCCATCTTGTGCATTCTTTTCAAGACACCTTTGGATTACATATATCTCTGTATAACTACCTCAGTAGGGAAATACCATACAAACAAATAGTAATTCCATTGCATTTTCAGACTTAGGCCATGCAAAACAGCACTTTGACCTACGCTTTATGTTCTTCCTCATCTCTGAGAAGAGTCAGTGCACACAGAGCCTCCTTCTCAACTTTCATATCATGCATGCTACCTTCTTTTTCCACCCTGAATCCACCTGTGCTTTCTTTTGCTCACAAGCAGTAAGAAATGATCTTTGCATGTAAAAGATTTAAGTCCCAGGCATGAGAGTCTCTTTTCGTGTTCAGGGAACATGAGAAAGGTTTCTCACACTGTGTGTAGCCAACAGACCTCCATTTCAGACCAGAAAGATCCCAGGAATGAGAAACTGAGGTTCCCTTTGAATGAGGCAGTCAGTGAATACCAAGGGATCTTCTGTTAGAAACACCTGAGGGGTTGCTCAGGTGCCTCAGTGTAGCTGTGTAGTGCCTTCTTACCCAAACACAGCTACCTGAGACATTTAATTGGGGAAGGCAAGTATTGACATGGGAATTAGACATGACACCTTCCTTGGCTGAGTGGCACTACAAGCTAACCTGTAAATTCCAGAGCAACTCACACTAGAAACTTCGCACTAGAAACTTATGTTTAAGACAAATGGATTGCATTTACTGAACCCTGAAAGCGCTACTAATATAATTAAGATAGATAAAAACAATTTACCATCTTTGAAGTCAGCATTTTTCTTCCTCACCAGAATTCGGAAATCTTCTGCTGGGTTAACACTGCCTACCTACAAAAAGTACAAAAACCAATTCAAGTGTCCACCAATATCCACCTCTTTCTTCTTGTCAGGCAACAAGAACCTTTAAATTTCTTTTTACTTTAATATGAAAACAGAAGCTCTGCACTTCTCTGCATTCTCAGAGAACAGACTCAAAAAATGCAAGTCTTACAATGTGTATTAATGCACAGTACTCCTGGCAGAGGTTGGTTATGACATGAGCAGGATGAACTCACTCTGCTGCACTTTTACAAGTAGACAATTCCTCTGGTGCTGAGACGACAGAAACACAACAATTCAGGTTATCTGCTAGTTCAGCTTTGAAATCTCCTGTAGCACAGGCCTCTTAGGCCTCCCTAATCTCACCAGATACTGACTGAGGAGTGGGAGCTCCCGGCACAGGGGTACGGTCAGTGCTTTCCCACTCCAATAGGAGGCTCAAAATTAAAAGCTTGCATTCAAGTAATCTAGGCTTTCTGGCACAGTCTGACATCTTAAAGCCAAAGCTCTAAATGGGCATACAAGGGCAGAAACCTTTCAAAGTAACTAAACCCAGGTCAATTATAAATAAACACTGAAAAATGGATGCATTAACTCAAGGGGAAAAAAAACCAACAACCCTATGTTGCTTAAAGTTTCCTAGCAATCAGAATTCTATATTTTTTTTTTTAATTTTTGTGCTTTGCTGTCAAAATAATTCATGGACCTTGCAGTAAGTTCACTTGGTCTTGTGTTTCTCTTAGATCTAGCAATGCCATTTTTCAGGAAATAACACAAATTTCTATTAGAAGTACAGAACATTTAAATCTTTTTAGATTTTAAATATTTTTGTAAGAGTCAATAATGCATTTTTCAAAACAAACCTTAAAGAATAGAACATTTGGAAACAAGTGAAGTTACCTCAGTATTCTTTTTTTTTAATAACTGGAAAGCATCAAATAAAGGAAGGAAACATCTACCCACAGAATTAAGTTAGATCTAGGCGGCAAGATGAAGCCAAATTTCTGATTTAAACCCCCAATTAATGCAGAGAACATTAAAATCACAGCAATACCTTTGACTAAATACACAGAAGCAACTTCTATGTTGCAGAAGATATGAAAGACAGCAAGAACAAAATTCAACCACTGAGCTCCAGTTCTGTTTTCTTCAGATCCTCAGGCTTTCCTTTTAGAGTTCTAAACACCAGGAGAGAATTTTGTCCTAAAATATCCAAGACTGACAGAAACTTGTGCTAACACATGCCTAAGGGCAGAGAAGGTTGTCTTTACAATCTCTACCAGAGAGTCTCAAATGTACAAGTAGACAGTATTTCAGTCATGTTTCAGCTAGAAACCATCCTTTTATCAGGAATTCTGTATATTCACTAAAATAGACTTAGAGAATTAATCTTCCCCTTTAATAATCAGATTTGTGAAAATATGCTTACAGAGGTGATACTGCCTTCAGCAAGTTTCATGATGCTAAAGCTCCCTTCCTCATCTTCAATTTTTGGTTTCTTAAGGCTAGGTTCGTCTTCGCTGCAAATGAGAAGGACAAAAATGAATATAACCATTTGAAGTAAATTGTCCTGCTTACTAACTAGGGAATCAGTAAATTAATGAAATATACACTGAACTAAACTTCATTACATAACTGTTCCAAAATCAACACTTAACCACGCCTCACTTTTCCCCCAGGCTGCACAAAAACCAGACAGTAGAAACAGAGATCAAGCTTTATCTTAGCATAAAGCAAAGGCATCACTTGTTGAAGGTATGAGATGATTTGTGCTTATTTCAGGTATGAATTCCCTTATATAGCCATTCTCCATCTTTCTAAACACAGAGTATCTCCACTCACTTTATTTGGAACCTCTGTGTTGAGTTAGCATTGATAATTTACAGTATATAACATGACATTTGGTATTCTCACTAGATTTTTTTCTAAACATGAAATGTCAGTGAAAATGTACCATTTTAGAAGGACATTAATTTACTTGTCAATCACTACCTGCTAGTTCCTGTCTTGGAATTTATAGCTAATACAAACCTGTTTACACAGTGGCTTTTGAGTCTAATGACCCCTATTCTCCAACAGCACATGAGAGCTCTATAAACTTCCACTTATGTTTGTTAAAACCTGCTAGACAAACTCCAGTTAAGCAGATCAGAACTCTCATAGAATGTTTTAAGCCACTTTCAAAAGACTACTTATTATTTTTAAAAAGCTAATTGTGATTTTGGGTTATTTTCTTGCTTTGTCCTTACAGCTAACATACAGCTAGGTGTACATTCAAACTAGGAATTTAATTCTAACATGTAACATACTACACTTTAGAGCACATCTCAGTAACAGATGAAGATCCAGATAATTACAAAAGGGGCAGAAAATCAGATGCTGTCAGGCTACTGACACAGAAGAATTGGTTTCAGTTTAAGAATGACTGAAAGCTACTTAGCAACCCAAAGGGCAGGATTTGTATTAGAGAAATCCCAAAACAAAGTAAGTTTTCCTGAAAAATTCTACTACTGTGAAAAGAAGAACTGCTTGATGATGTAGGGACAAAGCCAAAGATCCTGGACTAGGAGCCACTTTTCCTTCTACAAGATTAGAACTGATTGCAAAAATTGCATTGCGCATTATAGAACCAATCAACTATTGGAAAGAATTTGTGGAGTCTTCCTTTTTGCTTTCTATAGCACACTCCTCCCCTACTTTACAATCACTGTCTGTCTCATTTTGCTTCAGTAGTTTTCTCTGTCCTTTACTTAACTTTGTCACTAGCAAAATGAAATCCCTTCTCTTCAGCAACTCCTGCCATTCAGCATAACCTTACTTGTCACTCTAGGAGAAATGATGACTTCGGTTATGCCTAAGGACAAGGATAGGACACCTTTGCTTCATTCTCAACTCTGCTGACTTTCTGGTTAACCTTGAACAAGTTGCTTGATTGTTTTGAACAGCCAGTGTATCTCTCTGTAAAATGGAGAAACTGGTACTTGTCAACAACAGAGTTTAGAACTTCTACTGGAACGAAAAATCTTGTATATTGACACGGTTTGATGAAAGGTGTGAAGAACAATGAAGATTCTCTTCTAGAATATTTTCCTCCAAAAGTATATGGCAATCAATTTTCTTCTTTTCTTCCTGCATTATTTTTACTGATTCAAAATGCTTTGGGATTGGAGGAAGGAAAAAATAAATGATGATGCTGCATTTAACAGCCTAGGACCAAATCCACAGTTGTCATTAATCAGTGCAGCACAGCAGAAACTAATGAATCCATAGCCATTTATACCAGCCAAGGATCTGACATTTAGAATATGCACTGATTAGCAGTATTTTTAAACTGCAAAACGTGCAATTACTATTTGAGAAAAATTAATAAAATACAAGATTAATTTAAAACACCCACTTCTACATTAATATAGAAGCCTCTCACATCCTACAAAGCTGGATGAGGTAACAGCCTCTCCACAGAGAACCTAAGAAGGAAAAAGTAAAATGTTTTCTATTTTACTGGATTTTTTTTAAACTACACAAATCTTAGGCAAAAGTCATAAAAATGAATACTGAAATCTCTATTAAGATATCATGCCTACAATTATGCTGCTTTAGTCCCATTAGACCTTAGAAATTAACAGAGAAGAATCTGGTCAATATGATGACAGGAGATACAAATCAGTTTTAGAAAACAAAAATGATGGTCAAGACATATTCTAAACAACTTTTTCCAAATACTTCAGTGCAAATTATATCTTAGTTTTAGTAAGTTGTATCTCACAGAACCATAGAATTTAGAATCACAGAATGGCTTGGGTTGGAAGGGACCTTAAAGAGCTCCTATTTCCAACACCCCTGCCATGGGCAGGGACACCTCCCACTAGCCCAGGCTGCCTAAAGCCCCATCCAGCCTGGCCTTGAACATTGCCAGGAACGGGGCATCCACAGCTTCTCTGGGCAACTTGTGCCAGTGCCTCTGTTGTATAATATTTTCCTTAATCTTTGTTGCAGAGTGATGTACTTTTCTTTATCTAGTGAATAAATTATATCATCTCAGCTTCTTCCCAAACACAGAAGAAAACAATACAGTTAAGACTGCTGTTGTAGCAATGATAAAATATTACCAGTCCCATTCATTACTACAGCAATACCATTTTTCTACATTTTTTAAAAATCCTACTATCGTTCATTCTTCTTGCATAGTTGAGTCTGTGTCCTTTCACTTCCTCTACAGATTTTTTAAAAAATCATTATAATGCCTTACATCAATTTCTATCTAAATTACTTTTACAGCTGCTTTTATCACCCCTCTAAAGGAAACCAGTTTTTAAACAAAATAGATTTCCTTCTTGATTGTCAAATAGATACTTTTGGGAAGATATATTTTAAAGCAACTACCAGTAATCGGTCACTGCTTTTTGTTTAAATTCTCTCTCTAGCTTGTTTGAGCCCAAATTCTTTGTCTTTTATTTATAAACTGGTTCTATCACTTTTTAAAATACACATATAAATGTACATATGTACATAAACCCAGAGAAACTGGAGCACAGAGTAAGGAAAAGAGAATTTAATTGGTATGAATTCACAGACACACCAAGGCAACAGGAACACACTGAAATCAGCAACAACAAAAAAAGCCAGGTGTTTTCTAGTCTGTAGAGAGAAATGTGGTCATTAGTCCTAAGCAGCAAAGGGAGGAGTCCTCTGCCATGTCTTCCCAAAGCCAACGTGCTGAGGAGGCTCTGCCCAACCCAAAATAAAGGATACAGGACAGCTCAGCTAAGCAAGAGCTCAAAACACCTCAAAGATGTTGTTCCTAGTGCTGAAAGGACTGAACCAAAAATGACAAAATGAAGGGAGAAGGAGCTGAGAACACTCCAGCATCCTAGGGACCCACTAGTTATATTACAGATTTCAATAAATTAATTTCCAAGAAGCAGATTTTGTTTGAGCAAATTGGTTTGACTGGGGTTGACAGTACCACTGCAGGAGCAACTTAGCATTTATTCTTCCTATTTTCAGCACAAATAAACTAAACACATTACATTCAAAATGTAACAAAACAACAAAAATACCCTGTCTTAAAACTGTTAAAACAATAGCTGTTCCAGGAAGAGACCATAACAGCTTGATTCTTTTGATACAACCACATTAATTGCACAGCAGATAATAATGAAACCAGTTTTCTTTTGATATTCAAAATGAAAGCTAGAGAGTTACTTAAATCGAGCATGCTGAGAAGGAAGACTCAACTTTATGGCTAATTTAAAGCTCCATGGCATTTATTCTAAACTAAATCAGACCCTCTGTTTGTTTTATTTGAACTATTTTATAACGACCTCTAAGACAAACTGTCTGACCAGGATACACCAAGCCATGCAATAGGCTGCCCAGAGAGGATGCAGACTGCATTCCTGAAGGTTTTCAAGGCCAGACTGGATGAAGCCCTGCTTAGATCTCACAGGTGATCCTGCTTTGAGCAACAGGTTGGCCAAGAAGCCTCCTGTGGTCCATTCCAACCTGACAGATTTTGTGATTCTGTGACAGCAAATACAGACATGAGGAACTTACACACTGATTCCTAGTGTGTCCTGCACTGCAACAGTATGACCACCACTGTTCACAAAATACTCCAGACATTCTGTGGCACCACAGTATTCTCTATCCATCAGCATTTTTTCCAGTGTGTAACTCATTGATTTTCTGTTCAAAAGACTCTAAGCCTGCTTCATCCAGCAAAAACAACTTGAAGTGTAAAAAAAAAAAAAAAAAGTTTCAAAAAAATCCATAAAACATCTCCAACTTACTTGTCTTTGAAGATGTCTTGTGCAGTCTTCTCTTCTTTTTTCTTGCCAACTTCCTTTAGGGGGAAAAGTGCTTTTACTCTTTCAAGAGGAGCCTGACACCTTTCTCTTACCACACAAGGCATCTGCAGCATTTCTAAAAGGTGCTGCTCAATGGGCGGCAGTGGCTTATCGGGGTGCAAGGCCTTGTGCTGCAAACACTGCAAGAAACAAAACAGTCTGAGCAAAGTAAAACCTTCAATGATATTAAAAAGTTTTAATATAATGCCTGTACACCTGACACCATATAGTCTGTGCTAAATACCTTCCATATTAAACATACTACCTTTGTATTGCTAAGAAATATTCTGTCTCACAGTGGATTGAAAGTCTATGATCAACTGTTTAAAGAGATTATTAATGATATTAAACAATAATACTGATGCAGATGAGTGTTCCCACACTCACTGGAATGAGTTCTATGAAAATTATTAGAAAAATCCCAAGAATGAAAGAGTCATCTGCAACTGTTTGTATCTTTAGCTTCACTCTACCTTTAAACAGCAGTTCTATTATAAAACAGTCACACGGGAGAGATTTCTATACATTTCAAAATTAGGTAGTGAGACCTATCCCAACCACACATTCCAGTTATTGTAACAGTTTAATGTCCCTTAAAGAAACTATTTCTTCTTGGTCAATAGAACTCAGTATGCATACAGGAGAAATGCTCAGTTTAAGAGCAAATGGAAAGAGAGAATACTAAATGTGCACAGGTGAGGCACAGAACATAGCTATGTCTGAATTTAGCTTTGAAAGGAGTAGGGAATGAAGGGGCCTGACAGATGCACAAAGTTGGGACAGATGGTGAGAGCTACAGAGAAGGATTTTTCCCCCAAGTGTAGAGTCAGTGCACACCGTCAGGGAGCCAAGCAGAGGGGGAGAGATGAGGTTAATGAAGCAGGCTATCGAAATTCCATGGAGGGTTTTAAAAACAAAGTAAATATCCTTACAATGTTGTGAAGTGTGGGATAGCAGTGGAGAGGTACGTGCATTTACAAATATACACACAGATACCAGTGCAGGCACACAAACACATCGAAACACATGATGTACGCAGGAGACAAATTTCTTCCACGCCCACTGTAACGCGTGCATTAGACACCAGTGTTAAAGTAACTACTCAGTAAACCAGGAATACAGCAGAGATTTGCTCCCCTGTTGGCTGTCAGACATGACATTAATTTAAAAAACAAATTCAAAGCAAATAAAAGCCCCTATTCATGCTGGAAAGCTGCCAATTAAGAAAATCCAGACAATATGTGACACATCAACACTGATGTGTTTTGAGGCTGCCATTAAGATTCCAGTCCATATTAGAACATACTGTCAAATGAAGCAGTTGTACAAGGCTACTGATTTGGAAACACTTGTAATGATTTAAGGTACAATTATTTTGAAAGAGTAAAAATGTTGCTGGAAGTTGTAGTAATGGCTCTTGTGATACAAAAAAAAATACAAAAAAAAATTAGGTAATTGAATTAAACTCACAAAGCAAAAACACTTAAGTCCCCTGTTATGAATATGTGTTTCAAGGTGAATCTTTATGTGTGCAGCTGCAAGAGCTGAGCAGACTAAGTAGTCACAACCTCCACTTGTACCCGTTTTTAAAGGAGATGACTACCTCTGAAACCTGAGATGGCAGGTACTGTCAGAACTCAGGTGCTAAATGGAGACTAAGTTAAACAGGCAACCTGGAGTTTCTAAACCAACACAGTCCCTCTTCACCTTGCTTCCCCTTCCTTCTGTGTCCAGCAAGAACCACTCCTACTTCACAGCTAGAAGGCAACCCACACTGTCACTGCCTTCCAGACTCACTGTCCTATTCATGCCTGTTGTCACCAAGGCACTAGCTCCTCATTGCTCTTCCTAATTTCCTTACATTTCCACTTTTAGAGACACAGCCAGCTCTCAGGAACAGGAGTCACACCAAGATACTGGTCAGTGGATGTAATGAAGTGGGCTTCACATCATTAATTCTGTGATAAGCAATGACAAATATGCACCGACAGACCAACAGGGACATCTCTGTACAGAACCACCATTGCTGAGCAATTTGTTTATTTGGCTAGCAAATAAAATGCACTGCATTTGACAAATCCAAATGTCTTAGGTGCTTCAAATCCCTGTATTTAAGAGGGACAACTTAATAATGTTGGAAGTCTGCCACTACAAAAGCTACAGAAGTTCACTTAGGTTTTTCTGGAAGCAAGGAATAAAAGTTGAAAGTCTGGATATAGGATATTCTTCATCTTCCACTCCAGCAAGCATTAACAACTACTTTTCACCCACTCTGTCATTTCCTGATGCCTACCACTACTTCCAGAGATATAATTTAGCTTGATGTTTTTGTTTAAATTCTGGCTCTTGTCACTTATCATTCCAAATATCTTCATGAGGCAACAAAGCAAGGAAATGAGGTAGGAGTTCATCCTTTTTTTCAGAGTTAGTTTTCAAAACCATTTATAGGTTCTGTTCAGCCCAATCCACTTATTGGCTACAGTCAAAGGATGATGCAGAAATTTTCTTAATAGTTCTTAAGGAACCAGCAGAGTCACTAAGAGCAAAATACTAAGAATCTGGAACATTTTTGCAGCAAAAGAGAGAACAATTTACATAGATTAATAGCAATATTGTAATAAGACAAACAAAGGGGGCTGTGTGTGGCCAAAAGAAAGCACTAAGAGGACTGACAGTTTAGGGCTTTCCAAACAGCAAGGACAGAAACTGTATCCTACTCCATATATTAAAACAGTCAATAAATACTTTTTTTACCAGGAGCATTCACCCTTACAAAATCCTATTATCCTCTAAGGAAACTGGCAAGTTACTCAGTTATCTCTTCCAGCAGCAATTGACTCAAGTGCTAGAACACCACCATCACACTGTTTCAGAAGACGAACTGCACACCTAAAAAAAAATCTTTCACTGATAGGTGCCATCTACTAAACCAAAAGAATGCAAAACTCTATCTAGCAATCTAACAGAGGAAATTCTATCCTCTAAATGTTTCATTTACAAGCAAAGACATATTTGTTTTGTAACAGCCAAGCTCAACAACCCTTCCTAAAATAAGAGTCGTGCAGAGGTCAGTTAATTTTAAGTTCTTGCCCTGCAATAACCTCCAACTGATCAAATCTTGCATTCAGTTACACACTGTCTTGTCAATATGACTGGCAGAACTTGAAGAGAACGCCGAGTTTTTCAGGTGTCAATCAGAGTAGAATTTGAAGACAGTGGGCTTACATGTGTTCCTGAAACACGCATTGACCTTCAGATCCTTTGGTTCTTTTGACAACGCTGAAGAAGCAAGGCTTTGGGAAGCTAGGGTAAGCTTCCTTAATTTAAAAAAGCATCTTCTTCCTACTTGTAAACTGAAATAAATCATGTGGAATTGCTGAAATATGATGAACATAATTGCTATAATACCATTTTTGGTCAATTTTCAGAGCAGAGTCACACATTCAGTATATCTCCATGGTTCTGTATACAGTACAATTCTGCAGTTGCTTAAATTGCAACATAATTTTCCTTATTTTTGAATTTGCTGTGTCATTTTTTGAACACTTGAGTTCCAAAGTATAATTAAGTCTCTCATCCTCACAGTTGCAGTGAAAGTCTTCGTGATATGAAAGGAATGTAAATCAAAATGGAGACAGCTTGATATAATAACAGCAGGAAGTGTGAACTGTTCTGCTTGCTCGTAAAGTGCATCAGATTAGACACTCCAACAGAGCATTTTAAATGTCAGGGATGTTAACCATTTATTACTGATCCAGTTCACCTCACACTAACCTGGCCTGGAACACTGCTAGATGCAACAATGCACAGAAAAGTGATGGGACACAGAATGAGAAGCTGAAGATAGCCCTGATTTTCAGCCAAATTTATCTTTGTCCAAAAAACAAAGACTGAATCTATGCCCACAATTGTTGAGATGCAAGTTTTTACTTGCCTAGTCTATGTGTCTGTGAATATCACTGATGCTGTAGCAGACACCTCAGCACAGGTATAATATCCCTCGCTTCCTGAAAACTGGAAATTTAAAAAATGAATCTATGTCAGGGACAACACAGAAATCACTGGTTACTGCATACTTTAATGCCAGCGATTTATATCTGCATTTTCACAATGCAGATCTTTCCCATGTGAATCAGAGAAAGACAGAAAGGTGAAAAGTCTTAACAAAAAAAAGTTTTTAAAAAATACCATATAGTTCGTCTCACCTGATATAACCTCTGAAAACAAGGGTTTGGGATTTTGGTGGGCTTAAATAGGTCCTCAAAAGTTTCTCCATCTTCATGAACCAAATTCATGGAATCAATCAGTGAGTCAACAGCAGACAACTGATCCACTAAGGCAGCAATTACACACAAAAGAAGATTAAATACACTTGCAGATGGATGCATTTCTTGAAACAACTTATAAATGAAGACTCGCTTCACAAAGTGAGATTTTCACCAAGTCATTACATGCCACAGAACACACTGCAGCTATAGATGTGCCAATAAAGAATATGGATAATGGACACAATAATAAACCCCTGCTTTATTTAAGGACTACAGTGTAAAGTCATAAAAGCCTTTTTCTTTTTCCCCAAGACCTCAATTATTGTTGCCTTTCTGCTTTCACTTTTCTTCTTTTTCAAGATGTTTTCATTTGCAACAGAAGTTTTATAGGCCACTTAGAAAATAAGGAGAACAGTTGGTTTGCAAAACTAAATGGCGCAGTATAAATTTTTAAAGTTATGATTGCAAATTAACACAGTTCAAAATAGCCAGCTACTGCTTTGGTAAGACAGATTTTAGATTTGTTATCAAACTGCTGGTTACAGGCAAGAAAACAGAAACTGTTTTACAAACAAACCAGCATGCTATATATACCCTGACGTGCAGGTGCCCATTCAATGCATCTCATAACAAATGAAAGAAGCAGGAGTGGATTTTAAACTACATCCACTTAAGACTCATTGCTGTGTAAAACTCTCAGAACAGCAAGTCAAGCTTTGTGTGGCTGCGTGTTCTCCAAAGATGCCATCCATTTCAATCTGGACACCAGTAAGTGCATGGTTTAGTAACACTCCACAGAAAATACTGTCTTTGCCTTTGTACATTATATTAACAGGCCATACTGCAAATGGCTACAGGACCAGCTTTGCACCAGCAGAGCAGCTGCCTCTGTTCTAATTCTAGCTAGCTAATCACACACTGTAGATCCCACAAAGTTTGGCCATTTACTCCCACAAATGAGTTCAAAGATCAAAGGATACACAGGACTAATCTCAGCTCTCTATCACAGGATCCTGTGAGACTACTGATGCTGTAACCCAAGACAGAAGTCATTTAACAGGACAGTTGAAATACTGCCTGCAAACTTAGGTCTGCTCAGCCTGCAACTGCAGTGGCAAAGCTTTAATACACATTTACACTTCAAGATGACATCACCATAATGGATGCCCAAATACCTGGGTGTTTTCCTAAGCCAAAATAACAACAAAACTTATGTTTTCATTGGAGAGCCAAATATTTTCTTTCAGAGCATCTTAGAAGACAACAAGCAGGTTACTTTTCCAGTTGACCAGCAAATGTCTTACCTGTAGGAATGTATTTTTTACTGTTTTTCAAGGATGAAAATACGTATTGTCTTA
>VYZT01049278.1:537-15079 GCA_013400735.1 Pomatostomus ruficeps
AAAATCTTGCTGAAATAGACTTCATTCTTAACTGTTTAGATTTCAGTAAACTAGCGCTTCTAAACAGGTAAAATATTTTGCATTCCATGAACTGTCAGTTTTCTCTCACCTAAGGGATATATAATAAATCAGTCAAAATAAACATGTAAGAAGACAGAGAATCATGTTTCAGGGCATAAAGCAGACTATCAGCCATGTGTTTTAGGGAGAGAATTGCTTCACTCTGGTTATTTCATAAGCCCATCTTTTAAACACAGGCAATCTCTATGAGACAACAAACTTCAGGGGAATTTGCCATTGCGCTGCTGCATTTAGCTAGAGCAGAAGCCTGGAAAGTAAGGCCTCCTGCTGATATAGCACCCTCCTGCAGTGGCCCTGATTGAACTGACGTGCTACACATACATTAAACAATCTCCTCTGGGACCTTGTAGGGGGCAATTAGTGATTATCATGCTCCGCCTTGGNNNAGGGGGCATTTAGTGATTATCATGCTCTGCCTTGGCAGAGGCACTTTTACTGAGGTGGTCTTAGAAACAATGAGGAGGGCAGAACACCCATCTCCTCAGAGCCATCAGAATGTGGGCTCTTAGGCCTATGTTTTATCTAGGTCTCCCTTGATGGACATAAAAGTCCTGGCTGAATCAGTCTCATAAGTATGTCTTTAGCTTAAAACTAAAACTAAGTCCTTACTCCGGCAACTTTCCAGACAGTTTAGGATTGGGGAGTTCTATGCCTGTGGTATTTAGTCTAACTTTTCAATGAGCTGTAAGTAATACATTTCGCCTCATGTGATCCAGAGTAATAGGGTTGTTTTTGCATTGAAGGAATAGTTTTAAAATCTCTTCCCTTTGATTTACATGAGAAACCTTAACTTACGTGGTTTATATAACCTTGTTACTAAGCTTATTCTTGCAAATCTATTTTCCTTCACTATTTAAAATCAGACAACCTGTGTAACTAAAGAAACAGAAAGAATATTCAATTATGGGATTTCAATAGAAAAATAAGCCTTTCAATCACTTCCTTTATTTTACTTTTTAAAGACAGATTCATAACTTCAGAATTGTCCAAAATACTGAAAAACACTGCTATTCTCGCTTATTCTTCTATCTTCAATATTAAAGAAAATTGTTTAAACATAATCTTTTGGAAAAATTAGCGAATTCATTGAATGATATCACTGTATGTGTAACTATATCAGTCAGCCCTGGTTTGCATTATTATTCCATTTCTATATAAAATACCTGTTGCTTTTTGAACAGTGTCCAATTCTACTATAAATCTTAGGAAATAATTCTGTCAAACCATACGTTATTCCTCTAACATACACTTGGAAACTATGTTTTTTAATAGCTCTTTACTTCTAAGTATTTCCATATAGGGCCTTTTGTCTCAGAATCAGCAGCTGGTTCAAAAGAAAATGTGAAGATGTTTTCAGCAGTTACTGGCAGTTTGAGCGAGTACTGACCCCTGGGTGAAATGAATAAACAGTGGAGCTGAGAACAAAAGGAGTCCTCAGAATACTATTGACCCACAGTAATAAGGCAGACATGATGTACTGGGGTCAGCACAAGTCTCATTTGTAGATAAGCCATGAAGAGAAAGCATTCCATCACCAAAGAAAGGTCAATGGTTAAAGTATGATATGATTGTTTTGAACTAATCTTTCAGTGACAAATTTCTGAAATATAAAGGAGTTCTTCCATTTCAGAAAAATATTTCAGGGTCTTTTTATATGGCACTTCATGTTTCTAGATGCACATAGGAAAGAAAAGTCTTTTGGGTAGATTTTGGATGAAAGGAAGGACTGAGGGAAAAGGAATATTAAGTTTCATTTCTAAAGTAGTCAAAGTAAGGTTTGCATATAATTTTTATAATTTTCTGGCACCAAATCTTTTGGAAAACAATATCTTTGGCCTAGCATAACTTATTTCACTATAAGGATGGAGTATAAGGAGGAAAAATGATTTTTATATAAATTATTTTAACAATTGATAGAAATATGTAGAATACCTCAAATACAATTAAATAAGGTCATGTTTCCTTCCTTGGATTTGGTTCTTTAATCATATTCTTGTTATGATATAAATTTTCTCTCTTTTTTTTTTGTTTTTAACACAACTTAGGGCTTGGAATGTTATCCTTGAGGAAAAGAATAATTAAATAGCATGCAAACCACTTTCCATTTCCTTCCAATCAAAAGGTGATAGTTGAATATTTGACAAAAAACGTATCACTGTTAGTCTAACTATACTTATGTTTTTCTGTTGCAGCCCCTATACAACACAAGCACTGAACACCCTTGGGCTAGCATACCATACATACCTTGAGTATTCCTATGCAGCAATCTGGGAGGAAGTTTCCCCACTTTTGAAAATCAGAATATGTTAATAAAGATCCTGTGGCTGAATCTCATTTCAGTGCTTCATTGCAAACCTGCAGAAAAATGCTTGTTAGCTTTGTGAATAGTCAAATATTCATTAAAGAATATAGATAGAAAGACTGTAGCAAGAATGAAGATCCCCTAGCTTGATAATAAGGGAACCCTGAAAAGGGAATGGAGGAGTATCTTTTTGTTACAGTTCTGAAAAAGTGTGTAAGGCTTTATGAACATAACACCACAGCTTTCTACTGTAATTTTACAGAAATTATTCTGAGATGAGTGTTTCAGTTCCCCTAGAAGGCAGTGAAAAAACTATTCTATTCTACAGAGTGTCCGAGAGAAGTGAAATAAACCACAGGAGTTACTGATTTGCATCATCAGCTCATGGAAGATCAGCTTGTGAGAGATATTTGTTTAATGCCACTTCTAAAATCAATAGAAATATTATGTACTTTGAAGTACCAAAACAAAATAAAACCTTAGATAATTAGATAGTAAAACCATTGAATGAGATACTGAAGGTGGTATATGAATTGTAAAATCCTAATTTTAGAACTTTCATAAAATTTTTTGCCAGGCCATGCTATTTTATCAATGATATTTATTGGTTTTCAGATTATGACAAATATATTTTATTTTAATATGCAAAATTTCGTTTCATTTTCTGCTTTTCTATAGTATTCATCAGTGACAATCTCCCTCTTATTTCTCCTAAGTCTGGGACCTCATTCACACCCCTATTCATTTATTGTAATTGCTCAATTCTGTTAAGAAATTTAGGAAGAGCTATTGGAAATTTAACTGAAAGCTTCATATTCAAATGTCTTCCTTTTATGATCCTGCAACTCTATTGACAATATTCTTACTGGCTAGACTGTTTGAACTGTTCTTTGTGTCATTCTCTTATGATCAAACCTGCATACTTTTATATTATGACATGGTTTTAACATTAATTCTTACTTGAAAAGATTCTAATACCTTTTATTCATCCAAATGCATGTTAATAATTCTAAGGCTTGCACATGGAAGCTTTTGTCTTTTGCTAAAAAAAGCTACTTATCAAAATGGCTGACACCCCGGATGCCCAAAAGAAAAGAGCATGTTAAGCTACCAAGACCTAGCCTTACCTTGACCCCTCTCTGTTCTCCAAAGTTATATATTAAAACTGTTAAAAGCTTGATGTTAATTAACTTAGAATCTTAATAATTCTGCCTATTCAGAAGATCCACTAAAGGAAAAGTTCTAAATAATTATGTTCTGAGGACATAATTATAACTACAGCAATAAGTTCTACAAAATCATTCATTTGACTTTTTCTTTTCCCCTCAGTAGTGTTTTTAATGGACAATTTACAATTTTCTAATGGTAAATTAAAAATCAGACCCTAAAAGCATATTTTATGAGATGGGAATTATTTGATTTGGCTGAAGCCTCCAGAAGAATTTGATATATTCTTCTCTTCTTCTAAAATCAGTTAAGAGTACAGATTGCATGAGGATAAACATCATAGCTTTACTTTGTTGAACAAAGGCAAACAAGTACTTTTTCCCAACTCACTTCAAATAAATGTCTCTAATGTTAAAATGCTTTGGAATGAATTAAGGGACAATCTAAGCTGCTTGTTACCCTTTCAAGCAAGGAACTGTAGCAGTAATAAGGACTTGAGGAAGTCTAAACCTAAATCAGATGCCAAGAATTATTTAGCTTTGTCTCAAGCTATTCAGCTTCTGAAGGATGAATCAAAAATATAAGATAATGAGCACAGCAAGACTGAGGACTGCGTTCTTATTGCATCCTTTCTCCTCTTCATTGTAAATGTAGTAAACTTCTGAGCATCGCCTGAAATGTGGCTTTTAATCCTCAAGAATTATTACAACACAGTAAGATGCACTTCTCAGCCTCTACTTCAGCAGTTGAGGATGCTGCCTTGCATAAAAAATTTGACTGATGGACTCACCATAGTCATATGGGTGGAACTGCTCAACAGGTTGTCTGAGCCCTGAACCATATTTCTCACTATGGCTGTGTGTGAAGGCTGACAAACGTGGCATTACATAACTCCAGGAATTCAGAGCAGAATTTTCCAAGATAGGCACTCCTAACTTAAGCTTTATGGAGAAGTTGCTCTACACCTTTTTAAATCAAGCAAAGGAAAAGCAGTCCCTAATGGTGCTATGCATGATAATCAAATTTACTGGTGAAAATGTACTCACCCAAAGGTCACATCTCAAGCCCTCAAATCTTGTTGCAGAGCTCTGCAGTATTGCTTGTCTTCTCAGCAGAGGTCTCCTGCTTTGGAGGATAAGGGAAGATTTACATAAGAATGTTATACAACTCCACAGTTTAAAAAAAATCAACAGTTTATGACTGACAATGAGAAAGAAGTAGCAAGATCCAAAGAAAACAGCAGCACCGCTGCAAACCAAGTACTAGATTGCAATTCAGTGTGTCTTGCTTTTTTGTTTTCCCCCAAATATATTTATAATTTGAGAAAAGGGGCTTCTACTGGCTTGTCTTATGCTGTACCCCTCCTCACCTGAGAGGAAGCCACTTCTATAGTATAGAAGTTTTAATATAAAAATATGCTTGTTAAATAATTGAAAAGGTGCGTGCCAAATTCCCTAACTTAATTAAAATGTAGATAAGTTTTAGGTTTACTAACACAATGGCATTTCTGTGTTTCTGTAGTCATTACTTAATGCTCATATAACTTAGCCTACATTAGAAGTTTAACTTTGCGGTTTTGGGGCTGACTTCAGTTTTAAGAAAAAAAAGAAGACAGAACTTGCATGAGCTATTTTCTTCAAAAATAATTTCTCCTCTCCCACAAAGTTTTTTCTCAGCCATAAGTGTTCTCTTTCAGGCCTACACAAAACAAAAATCTAAATTATGGTCACAGTGAGATCATCATGCCATGATCTTTGCTCTCAATTCCCCTGTTGTTTCACAACTGACAAGAGGAATGCCTCAGATGTCAGTGCCTCTTGTGCTTGCCTCTGTGGCATGTGAATTTCTAGCTAAACTGTGTGGTGATTTTTTCCTATATCTGTTAGCACCAGATCAAGAACAGTAGGCAAAGAGCATTTCCAGGCATCATATCTGACTCTGTAGTGAAACAAGTTTCAGCTATGGCTGTTTTGCTGGAGTCACACGAATACACTGTACAAGAGGTAATTCAGCTCAGTGTGTAAACAGGCTGATGTCAGTAACAGCAACTGAATAAAGCCATTACTTCATGGCTTTTCATTTAGTCATTACTTAAACTCCAGCAGAAAGATTTTTTGAAATTCAATACACAGTTTCCTGCTCTTTTGATATAAAAGAGGAAAATTATCTCTTTTCAAAGAGCCAATGTTTAAAAGAACATAGGAATGAACATTTTACAACTGTAAACTGCAAGCATGTAAATTACTGAGAGTAGTTCCTGCCTTTGTTGCTGGAGATAAAATGAGAGCTTTGTTTAGCTGGAGGCACAGTGATTGATAAGCTGCCCTGAAGGTTTTATGAGGTTCTTGTTGTTTAGTCTTAGGGGGCTGTTTGTGGTTTGGTTTGTTTTTGGGTTTTTGGTGCTTTTTAAATTCAATTTTATCTAATTTCTGTTCATTTGCTTTAGTTTTAAATCCAGATTAAGCTTTAAATACAGAATCCAAATTCGGTGGATTTCATTATTTTGTAACAAAGTTTCACATCTTTTTTATCTTAGAATTTGATCACACAGGCTTATTTCCAAATTGCTTCCTATGATTTTTAGGTGAGCATCAGATATCCCATTGTTTCTAATCTAGAAAGGCTGGTATCCAAAGTGATGCATGATTGAATGCATGCATCAGAGCTTGAAAAATATATGAAATTTAAAAGAGTTAATTTTTAAGAACATGATCTGGATTAGATTAAATTATAACTACTGAAAGTACATTTATTGGACTTCAGAGTAAATAAATGAAATGTAAATAGAGGAAATAGTTTAGTAAGAATTTTGGGCTTTCCAGTGTTTTAAAAGTGAAATTAAAACGGTTCTCACCATGGCTTTCTCAGCAGCTTCATTATGAAAAACAACCTCTTGATAGTGATCACCCTAGAATTATGTATATTATATCAAAAATACAATCTTTAAAAAACAAAATCTTACTTTAATTCAGAATTGTAGGTGATGCTAGCAGGAGAAGTGACTAAGAAGTCTATTAATTCATTGTTACATACATTTCTGATAAAGTGCGATCAAAGGTCATAGAGAAGAGGATGACGAAAAAAACCAGTGATAGTCATTTAGTTATTTACGGCAGAAAGGAGAATAAAAACACGAGGGATTTGGGAGAGAGGACTTGGAATTATTGAGGTAAATGTGAATAGAGAACTAACTGAAAAGTCATTTCTCCAAGGCACTGGTTATATATATGCAAGTTATATATTAACTTCTTGATAATCTCATTTAGGAGGCTGTTTCTGGTATTATTTGCCAGGTATGTTCTCATCTGTTTCTGTTGCTCAAAAGATCGCTGTTTAAATGATACTTATTTTGCAATAAATTAATATTTTTTTTCAGGGAAAAATGGGTAAGACTAAAGGCCACAGATGTCTCCAAAACACAGTAAGTTTTCTTTTAAAATTTCTTCTCAAAATCAAAATTATAACCCACTTTTATTCCTGCCATCACCTTTCCAAGAGAAAGATAAAAATACTGACACCCTTCAGCTCTGGATGTTCGTAAACATACTAGGTCTTTCCCTGTTGATCCGGAACTTCCCTAGTGCTTTCAACCCTATCTAGATGAAGTTGCCTGGCTCTCAGGTGAACAACAAAATGATCCAGAAAGTAAACAAAATATTGCATGCTTCTATTGTGGCATCTGATTTCAAATATTCACTGTGTATACCTCACTTATACTGACTGGATTGCATATTGAATAAAATGTGGTCTTAAAAATACTTGTATGCATCTTTTTCAAAATGGAGTAACTGGAAGAGGAGTAGATAGTGCCCACTTTTTACAGTTTGGCCTGTAAAAAGTGGGCAGCTGTGGCCAAGTGTAAGGAATATTAATTATATGCCATCTTTGGTACATAAAGGTTAAATATAAAATTGCTCCCTTACACAAGAGTCTGTATCATCTAAGTTATTGATTAGGATTTAAGTAGGATATGTGAGGAACCTACAGTTAAACACTGTTATGAGAAAAGAAGTGCAGTTTGACAAAGTCCCTGGGAATTCGAAAGAGAGCAAGCTGCATGTAATTGTGTTGTTTTCTGCAGAGAACACAGTTTTGGTCTCTTCTAGCAGTGTTCCCTTAGTGTGCCTCTTTTTTTTTTCATTTATAAATAGCTGAATTTATAGATTGTGTTTTTACCTGGGTTTCCTGTTAGCTCCTTCTTGTTTACGTCTTGTGCTGCATATACTTTAGGTGAAGATTCAGGCATGTATTCTTAGCTGAAGCACCTCTTTCCCTGTTCAATTCAGTGTACCTTGTGCATGATTTTTCTCCTTCTACTCTGCTTCCTCTGTTCCAACAGATGACTTGGGGTTTGTTTGTTTCACTGATTGGAATGAATAAGATTATTAAATACCCCTATAAATAAAGACAAACGCTGAAAAATTGAACAACATAAAGTAATTATTCCTGGTACAATAAAAACACAGAAATTCACATGTTCCTGCTTTTAGACACTGTTCTAGTGACTCGGCTTCTCATGCAGTAACTTAGGAACTATAATTCTAAAAATATCAACTTGGTAACCATAATTCTATCTGCTTTCCTCATCCAGCATTAATAAATAAGTCAATTTTGTGCACAGGGGAATAGACCTGGTCATCAAAGTCAGTTGCCATGAACATCAGGGACAAATTGGACAGCTTGGGCACTAGAACAGCTTTCTACAGAGTCAAAGCCTTTAGCTTAGCTTAGCTTTGGCAGTGTAGGAGGAAGAGGAGAAAATAAAAGTTAATGAGCAAGGAAAGTAAAGAAGCTGCCCGATATCTGCCGATTGCCGGCACAGACTCTTCCCTTGCTCGTGTCTGGGGCTGCCGCCCACCTCGTTCCTCACCTGCGTGGCAAGGCAAGCTGCAGCGTGCATGGGGCGGGCTGAGAGCAGCACCAACATCCTGCCTGGGCTGTTGCTTCTCAGAACGAGGTCAGGTGGGAACCGCCTCTCATTTGATGGGACATTGATTTGGATCTCTGCCCTCAGGCCAAATGCCAGCTCTCCCAAACCTGTTGGGAAATGCCTTATCTGTAAGACTCTGCACTGTTCTGTCAGCTTTGGTTAATGAGCCATCAGATTCAGAAGTTACTGATGTGAGATAGATAGCTGAAAAAGTGTGGTGTTTGCACAAGCAAAGCTTCTTTGGAAAAGCAGACTAATGCAAACTAAAAAAATAAATTAAATTTTAAAAAAACTTAAGTGAAATGAGAGCAACACAAACATCGCAAAAAAAAAAAAAGAATAGAGCTTGGGAAAAAGTAACTGAAAACAGATACTTAAAGAAAAAAAAAGAAACAAAGATTTCAAAGCAGGAAAAGGATATAAAATAGAAATAAAAATAGGCAACAAAAGAAGAAAAAAGAATCTGAGATACACTAAGAATTAAATTTGGAAAAAGAACAAAAAGTGTTCAGGATTAAAGGAAAGCAAAAGTAACACAAAGGTGTGAGCTAAAACTGAAGATAGACAGTTAAATTTACCTGTATAATGCTTTTTATTACTCATGCCAGGTTAAGGATTTCCAGAAAAAACTTATTGTTGCAGTGCTCAGGTTCCTTGGATATTTTTACTGTCTCAATCCATGCATAATATAAATCTTTCTGTTCCTTAACTAGGCAGTCTTAAAATCTTAAGTTGTCTATTACTGTAGTAAAAGTAAATTATAAGATTCGAAATTTATAATATTGCATCAAATGTATAAACTTGCTTTACCTTATCTTAGTTTTTATATAATGAATCTATTTTCAAATGAACTGTAATTCCATAAACTCAATAGATATGTCATTAAAAATTCTCTGGAACTTTGGCATTTGTCTTGGTACTCCCAACGTTCTGAAATAACCATATTTAAGAGTTTTAAGAATGATATTTTTATACAAGTTTGCAAATATTGATCACAACATACAAATGAAATAATCTGATATAGGGTCCCATCTGAAGATCATTGATCTGCAATTTTAGAGGCTTGCTTTCATTGTTTACTTATTTAGTTACTTAGTTCATAGTCTATGCTTGGGGGTAGGTCTTTTTGATTAAATTTTAGGTGTTTCTGATTTTGAAGTATAATCTGTAAATCTGTGTCATCCCTAGAATTGTCATGGTATCACCTTGCAGTCACAGAGACTTTGAATTTTTGTTACTGGGCTGCATGAGAGAGAATTAAATTTTTTCTACCTTTGTTTTCTTACAGTGATTTAAAAGGAATATTCTAAGGAGATGAGTTTATAGATGAGGAGTGGTGGTGAGTAAGCCTGCTGACAATAGCATTTTTTTGCAAATTCTATCACTACTAAATTATCATGGAAATTGTGCATCACACCTGCATTTTTATATATATATTTTTAGTATATTTATTGCATTATTATATTTAGTAGAAGGATATAAAGCATTCATTTGGATTGACCTGAACCCCTCAAAAGGTTTAGACATTCTAGCTTCATGTCAACAGAAACTTTACACCATAGGACATCATAATTTATTTCTTCTATCCTTCACAAGATGGTAGTAAAACTCAATGGAAAAACAAAAGTAGACATTTTTGTAATAGTCTATTATCTAATAGTCTCCAATGGTTTTTTGAGAAGTTAATGTTGCAGGAAAAAAGGATATTGAAAAAGAGACTCCCAAAGTAACCCGCTGAATCCAGTAATCCAATATTCCAATACTAAGGGGTTCTTCCTCTTAACGGTTATGGTTCAGAAATCTTATCAAAGAGATAGGCTTAGTGAAATACTCACTTTGAACAAGCATTGGTGTTTTCTGTTCCTTTTATAGATTGGATGACTCTGAGATCAAAACCCTGTTCCCTTTATGTTGCTCAAAGGTAGCTCTAAGGTATTGGAGGCTGATCTGTATGGAGCTGGACAGAAGCAGAAATGTTAGCAATTCTCAAACTGGGCTTTGCATTTTCATGACATTAAGTAAAGCATTTGGCTAGAATTTGCATTATAGATGCTTTATCCTTAAAATTTATTTATTCAGCAGTGTAATTACAAGTAATGTTGAGGAAATGACTTAATTTGGCATTTTTCAATATGCTGAGCTAGTGCAAGTTTTATACCTAATGTGGGACTATTTCTTTTAAAGCCGTCCTTCCCCTTGTCCCCACGATAAAGCTGTTAAACAGTATAAAGTATGTCCATCTATTAAACCAGGGTGTGTATTGTGTTTTCACTGACTTTTCATTAACCATTCAGCAACAGGTGTGGAAATCAGTGTTTGCCGAGGAAAGCTTATCTGGTATATTGCGCCTAAAAAGTGTCAAGGCTCCTTGCGGTGAAAGAACTTTACCTGTGTGAGGTGATTTGAGAAGCTTTTGGAAGGGATGGTTGACAGGGCACTAGCAATGAGTCAAATGTGAAACACTAAACATTACTCCAAAAACTTCAGAGAACCTACATTTCTCCTTAGTTCTGCATGAACAGTGGTGAAATATTTTTACACAAAGGTTTTTTTTCAGTCTTCTCAATATGGAGTATATGTCAAAACCAAGGTCTACTTAATTATAGTCTAAAATTACTTCTTTATTAACTACCAGCAAACCGACTGAAATATATCTACACTACATTTAAAATCATCATTTAAAATTTGGTACATATCATCTCTTCATAGAATCATATAGTTTGGAAAAGACCTCTAAGATCATTGACTCCAACTGTTAGTCCAGCACTGACAGCTCATACTCAGATGGCTGCAGACCAGCACCTCCAGGTTCTTTTCCCACCAGCAGCTTTCCAGCCAGCCAGCCCCAGGCCTGTAGCGTTACATTGAAGCAGATATTCCTGCAGTCCATGGGGGACCCAAAATGGAGAAAAATTTTACCTGAAAAGCTCAAATCAGCACAGAGTCCTCTACAGAGAAAAGTGTGGGAGGGTAAATTACAAACAAAATTTCCCAAGCCTCCTTCACCTGTGCTACTTTGTGTGATTAAGTCAGGAATGAAAAGGAAGGAAGGAAAAAAGAGAAAGGAAAGAAATTAGTCATGGGAGAGAGGAGATGGGGAGAAACAATGTTGGTTTAATGTTTGTCTTTGTTGTTACTACTAGAATCTATTTTAAAAGAGAATAAATTAATTTTCCCCCAGTCAGGTCTTTTTTAGCCAGCGCATACCCTCCACAGGAACAAATGTTCTGTTTCATGGAAGATAAACAACGATTAGGTGTACATCTAACTGATAGGAAAGCTATATTCTGCAACTGGCTATTTCTTACTTGCTGTCAAACAGCAAGATTATTCTTTTTTCCTGCATGTTATAATATTTAATTGACAACATATATAAAAAGAAAGTATTTTATCAATTTTGGTGCTGACATGCAGGGGAAGATTTGAAAACAGTTCGGGTAATAGGTTTAAGTCAAATAGATATCAACAACACCATCAGATATTCAAGAGATTATATTTGATAAGGAAAAACCCCAAATTTTTGTACTTATCAATAATTGAGTAAAGAAATGGAAGAGGAAGCATTAGCGAGGAAGCATTAGCAAGTAAGCAGTAGAAATGAGCAAGGGAATTGCAAGTTACAATGTTTTTCACACAATTGTGTGTACAACATGTACAATAGATGTATTGTCTGAATTAATTGATTTTTCCGTCTCACATGGAAAGTGGTAAGTCATCAGCTCCAATAATGCATTTAATTTTGGGACACACAAACAGAATATAGACCACTTGGCCAGAACCCAGAAAAAGAAAGAAAATGGTCTGAAATCTAGGAAATTATGTACAAAATGGATTAAAGAACTATGGATATTTAGTTTAAAGAAAGAAAAATTCTAGATGTAAAGCCTGAAACACAGAAGACAATATTCTGTTCTTCAAAACAATGGTAAACAACAAAAAAATCATTAAATTAAGGAGAGAGGGAGAGAGTTTTTCAGGAAATATAAGGTAGTAATGGGTTAGATTATTTGGAAAACTGTCAAATTTCTGTCACAGGAAATATTTAGAAAATGTTTAGACATGTAGACGTAGTGTGAATTTTGCCTGCAGGCAGGATAAGGGGGCAAATTGACTCCTAAGGTCTTTTCTTCAGATTTTTTAAGGTTTGTTTGTTTATTTGGGTTTTTTCTTTTTGGTGTTGCAAAGATCACTACCCTTGTGAAATATTCAGAATAGCTTGAAATAACGTTACAAAAAATATTTTATTATTTCTACTATTATAAAACTGTCAAATCATAAATATTCTCCTCATAAAATTTCTGATATACTTGGAAGTACCAATTTCAGTGAAGTAAACATAGCCTGTGTTTATTTTTAGACTTTTCAACTACTGCTTCCTCTCTAGTGAATACTTTCATTCATTGCCAAAATTTTCTAAATATCAGGGGTACTGAATATGTATTTGCAGTCTTTGACATCAGCAAGAGCTGGGTGTTTTGCAGTCTTTCACCTCTGTTGAAAGTGATATGTAAAGTTTTTATGACTTTTCTTCTTTTATTTTTTAATCTGTCTCCCTGTTTGACAAAAAATAGATGAGTTCTTCTGGTCAGCTATGAGTCCAGAATAGTAGGATGACATTTCTTTGGAAAAATTGTGTCTAGTGCCATCCTTAGAGCACAGCAATAAGGGTACAATTACTTCTGAATGAATTAGAAGAGACATTTTGGAAATGACTAACAATGCTTCTTAAGCAGGCAACATACATTATTTATAAATATACATGGAATCCTAGAGAGACTTGGAACCAGCTACTAATATAATTTTATGGTGTAAATATGTGGGTGCTAGGAAAATACTGTATTTGTTCTGTATCCAAATAAAAACTGAATCATCGTGTTTACACCATGTATACCAACAGCAACTTCAAGAAATAAGATTTTGTTTTGGTATCATTTTCATGTTAAGTATTTATGTTGAGTTTTCCTGGCAATAGGAACATCTGAAAGTATAAAATTTCTGTGTAAGAGCTAAACACAACAAAATTTCTAACCCAAAATTTATTGTTTTATTATGCACCATATACCCATATTTTTGAAGGGGAAGAAATACAAAAGAAATTATATTTCCTTGCTTAACAGATGACTATAACTAGAAGCACGTAAGAAATATCTTTTTATATGAAATAAACACTGTACTTTATTACTTCAAGAAAAAACACAAACCCTAAGGAATGTTTTCTACTTAGTAAACACCCTGTCTTTTTTTGTACCAAAATTTGATTAACAAATATTTTCCAAGCAGAAGTGTAATAGCCAATTAAACAGTAAGTATAAAAGGCTGTAATGAAAACATTAGACTTAAGTTTCTGCTTTTCTATTTTTGAATCAGAGAAAAAAAATATCATTGACTTTACTGCTTGTAAAAATTTTAATATTGCTTCATGAATAGTCCATGCTGTAAATACTGGTTTATTACTCATTTGTGAAAATTCCCTTTTATGAAAAGGTTAAGGCAAATTATGAAAAGAAAAACGTTAACCTACAAGTGGTTTTTGTAATAAAGCAGGGAAAAAATTGATTTCACAATTTTTTAATACTATACTTTGCTGTTTCTGGAGGATTTTGTCATTAATATATGCTTTTTAGTTTTTAATTGACTCTGTTGGATGAAACATGAAAAATCTCTAAAATCATTGAATTTTCATATTAAAAAAAATAAAGATAAGTAAAGAAAATAATTATGTTGTGTCTTAGAGATGCTTTAACACACAGTATTAAATAGAATATTTGTGGGATCAATATTAGATCCTGTTCTATTTTATTGATTATGTAAGAAATCAGACAGAGAAGAGACAAAAAAAAATAGTTTTCCTGTCCCCAGTCTGATGTCACCCCATTCATTATAATCCTTTGTGCCCAACCCATGAGCCAGTTGCTCACCCATCATGTGATGTGTTTATCCAGCTGAATGCTGGACATTTTGTCCAGAAGGGTATTATGAGACACCGTATTGAAAACTTTACTGAAATCCCAACAGATTACATCTACTGTAAGGCTTCCTTTTTGATCAGCTAGGTGGGTTAC
>VYZT01049335.1:0-19215 GCA_013400735.1 Pomatostomus ruficeps
TTTAATAAACTGCTTTTTGTTTTTAATGGTTTGTAGCTATACTGTATTGAAAACCTCCATTTTTAATTTCAATTCCATACTTTATACCATTTTGGTTTCTTCTTACCCTATGCTTAAAGAAAAGAAGACTAAAACAATTCTGTCGCTGAAATGTTGCAATAGCAATTTTCACCATAGCAGCGTTTTTCACTTCCTGTCAGCTGTTTCAGGTTTTACCTGAATGACTGAGCATTTTTTTCTCTGCTAAAGGAGACGTTCTTGTGACAGAGTAGATTTAGGGTTTGGGGTAAATAAGGAATGTGAAGCAGTTTCCATTTTTTTTTAACAGTTTCTTTGTATTTATAAACATATACACCTGTATATATACACCTATATCAAGTAAGAACACTGCATGAAAGAAATAAAATTCCCTGTTCGCAGTTGTCTGGCATTAAATGACTTATTAAGAGGAAGACCTTTGGATGACATCATAGACAAGCTTCCAGAGATCTGGGAAGTCCTGTTCAGAGTGCAAGATGACATTAAGGTAATGAAACTGAAAATTTAATAGGAATCCTCAACAAACATTACAGTGATCCAGCATTGAGGTGTTTAAAGAGAGATTCTTTTGACAAGTCAACCCGAAGCCAATGGGAGTTTTGAGAATTAAGCTGACTAGAAATTCATGCTCCTTGCAAGTAGAATTTCTGTGCCACCTTGGAAATTCTCTGTATGTTTGAAGTGTTGGTTGTCATTCCTGCTGTGTTTATTCTAGATGATTTGGGATTTTTCCTTGATCTAAAACAATTTCTGAGTAGTTGCTTAACTTTTGAATATAGAAATATTTTTTTTTGGGCTGCTTGTGTGCTGAAATGACTTGCATATATGAAGTCAGAGTCTTTGGGTCCTTCCAGGTTTGAGCTCTGATAATGTATTGATTGTACCAGAGATTCAGATGGACTAAAGCCAGAGTGTCTTTTAACCATGTTTTAATACTTTCTTTTAAAGATATTAATACTTTATATTAAGTATTAACCATGAAGATAGCCTTGTCAGTACTAGTATTAACGTTTATCCATTAATATGAATCATTCTAGAAGAAAAAAATAGCAGAATTGATTGCTGACTTCTTTTTTAGGAGACTGTGCGAAAGGCAGCAGAACTGGCCCTAAAAACTTTAAGCAAGGTAAAATTCTACAATTTTGTCGTATGCACATGTAGATAAGACATGTGGTTTTGATGTCAGGCATGACCATAGCCTGTATTTACCATAGACTGTTGTCTTGAGAGGCTCTCTAGTGCAAGATGCAGCTGTGAAAGACTGAACAGCCCCCTAGACAGTGATCATAATAAGCATCACTACAAACTCCCCTGCACTTTTATTGATGCTAGTGAGGTCCTGCTGCCTGAGGGTAATGTGATGCTAAGTTCTATACAAGCAAAGGAAGGATATAATAATCTGGGTTTTTTTTTTTCTCTGATGTTTTTTCCCTA
Organism: Pomatostomus ruficeps; assembly: GCA_013400735.1. NCBI lineage: Eukaryota > Metazoa > Chordata > Aves > Passeriformes > Timaliidae > Pomatostomus > Pomatostomus ruficeps. The sequence continues at coordinate 1,474 of VYZT01049335.1, forward strand.
CTTGGGAGCGGAATTTAAGTAAACTTACTATAACTTCAACACTTTACCAAGACTGACTGATCTAATTGACCAAGCCTGGTGATACCTCACTGGTATGAAACAGAGTGACTGTGTATGGACTTCCCTGTAATGCTGTTACCGACAAGGTTTTTTGGGTGTAGTAAACGTATATCACTTGATATTTTGTTTGGTAATCCTCTAAAAAAGTCACATTGGTGGCACTGGATCTAAAGTGCTGTGTTTGAAATCACAGTCTTCATAATTCATGACATTTTTATGCTGCAAGTGAGGATCTGGTCCCGAAATGTTGCGACTGCAGAATCTGTTCTCATCTGGGACTTGCTGCTCTGCCGTGTGGAATGGTTGAGTTCCTGTGGCTGAGATAGGCTGTCTTTCAGTTGAGAGTCTGTTTGGTTCATCTCTTCATCCAGATTCAGGTCAAGACCTGCTAGGCTCTGAATTTGCCTTTTCTGGAAGTTGATTGTAATAGAAATGCCTTTTAAGGATGAGTCTTAGGGCAGAAGTACCTTGTGGAGAGAAGACGAAGGTGTAACAGAGCCTGGGTTTGGCTAGGAGCAGTTTGTCTAGTTGCTCTTGGCTTCTAGATGCTCTCTGAAGGAGAAGGTGCTTTAATGTAGTCTGAGGGGGAGGTTTGTACATGCTTGCCGCACTGATTTTCACCTGTTCCCAGGTCTGTGTGAAAATGTGTGATCCCTCTAAAGGAGCAGCAGGTCAGAAGATGATAGCTGTGTTGCTCCCTTGCCTCCTGGACAAAGGAATAGTAAGCACCGTTGCTGAAGTCCGATCTCTCAGGTTAGTTTTGCACCGTGTAAATTCCCTGGGGGTTGTGTCATGATTTTTCCCGAAGACACCAAGCATATTCACCTGAGTTGCAGAGTGTTCTTTGTGTTTAAAATGACACGTTGCTCCCCAAAAGAGCTTTCCTGCTGAGGTTTTTTTTCAGGGCTACTGAGTTTAAACAGCAGTTCCGAGAACTCTGCCTGTCTTTTCGGAGTATGTGACCTCTCTACAAATGCCCAGGTTCAGTTCCCAGCAGGAAGTTCTTTTCTCTGTGTACGAATAGCAGGCTGATCCACAAGCTAAGACTGTCCTTTGGGACTGGCATATCTGTTCTGCTTGCAAACAAAAAGTCCCATGGTTCTTCAAATAGCTGTGTCTGATTGCACAAATGCTTGTGAGTATTGACAGTACACATTCCAGATGTGACTGCATTTGGTCACACTGTTCAAATACATTTTATGTCTTGTAACAGTTCCATGTCCCTTGATGTGTAGGGACTTTATATTTGTCAATTTGTAGCCTTGTTTATTCTTTCCTTTGACTGAAGGACAGAAAAACTGGAAAATTCAGAGTTGGAGTGTAGCTAACTGGTCTTCACAAAATTAATTACTAGGAAGGCTAGAAGGCTTCTAACAAATTATAGTGAATATTTCTTGAACTTTTTTCATTCCTTTTGAAGACATGAAAACCCTTTGTCAAAAAGCAGCATGAGAGATGTGATCAGTCTGAAACTGATCAATAGGCTTTGAAGAGATTATTGTAACTTGTATTTTCTTGGGCAGAGACAAGGGACATCTCAGGGTGACTTTGCCCAGTGCTTCTTTAAAACATGAGGGTGTGTTATTTCTTCCCACCTCTATCTGCAGTACTGCCTCTCTGCCCATTCCCTTTGTGATTCTGGGGCCAAAATAAACAATCTCTTGCCAAAATATAACATAACATCCCTTGGAAGCTCAGTGCTAGGGAATAATTTTGCTTGAGCAAAAAACACACGTGGTTTTGTTTGAAGGAAGATTTATATTGGTATATCTGGATTACAGTAGATCAGAGAGGCTTTTCCAATCAGTCTATGTATTTCTGTTGACCTTCCTTTTAATCTTTTTCCAGCATTAGCACTCTCGTGAAGATCAGTAAAAGTGCTGGGTCTATGCTGAAACCTCATGCACCAAAACTTATCCCAGCCCTGTTGGAGTCCTTGAGTGTGCTGGAGCCTCAAGTCCTCAATTATTTGAGTCTTTCTGCAACAGATCAAGAGAAAGTAAGTGCAGCTATAATGGGAAAGTATTAACAGAACAGAGATAACAAAGACTTAATCTTCATTCAGTGAACAGAAAAATAGCAGATTTGGTTGAGAGGTGTTCAAAAAGCAAAGAGAAATAGCTAATAAGTTACTGGAAAGTTTGGTCACAGAATATGACTGGACAGAAGTGGGAGTTTTTTTGAAGGATTGGGATTATTTTTATTCTCTAAACCACTCTATGTTTCCAAAAGTGAAGAGCAATTATAGTAACTTTTTCTTAAACGTCACTGCTGTTTTTTCCCAAGGGATTAACTTCAGGACTTTGTATAATTTAAATTGGAAGGTGTGCCACAGTACTATGGGCTGGAGGTGGATGTTGTTAGCACTGTGTCCTTTAATTGTCAAGAAACCATATTAATCATTCGCAGTCTTCTGGGAAAGTGATTGAAACCCATTGATTAGAAGCAAATTTAGCTAATTTCGTTGTGGGAGGGAAGAGGGTCAGACTTAGCCCGCTGCAAATGAAAAGGCAGTGGACAAGGTGAACAGTTCAGTGCGGGATTTTATCTCTTCCCCAGCTTTGTTTTCTCTCCCTCTGTCCCTCCCTCTAGAACATCCATCTGCCTCTGAACAGGAAACATTCATAGCCTATAGGCATAATTGCTTTCTCTATGCATCTGAAATGGATTTTAGTGTGAGGTAGTGAGTTACAGCTGATGTTGCCTTTTCTACTGTTTTCATGTTGTGTGTACACTTGGGTTTGTTTGGGGTTTTTTCCTGTGTGTTTTTTTTTTCAGGCGGCAATGGATAGTGCCAGACTTAGTGCTGTCAAGTCATCTCCTATGATGGAAACCATTAACATGGTAAGTATTTACAGTATAAGGTATGTTGTAGAAGAAAAGGAATTGAAATGTAAGCTCTACAGAATATCTCTTCTTCAGGGTTCATTTTATTATCACATCTCCATGTGGCTGTCTGTCCACTTTGTTTTTCATGTACAGACCTCTCATTATGCCACCAGTGCTTGCCCCTCAGATCAGTTGTGAATAACTTTGGCTCCATTTGGAGTTAGATGGATTGTTTCTTCATCTGAAGACCTGCCTGCTTTGATGGAAAGGGCATCCTTCAAGTACTTTTCTTTGGATGTGGGCTCAGATGGTTCCGGATTAGCAAACATTTCCCTTCATCTCTGGCCCACAACTCCAATTTCAACTTCTCACCTGGGCCTTCAACTGATGATAGTCATTGCTTGTAAAGCACAAATACTGTTCAGTCATTGCCCTGCGGTGCCTTAGATATTCCTGTCTGGGCCTTGCCCATACTTTCATAGTGGAGATACTCAGAGAAAATGCTGATATCACTGATAACAGCAAGTGGTGTTTGGCTGGTGCTGGAGGAGAAGTTGCTGATGCCCAGATGTTGTTCTGTAGGATCTGTCCTGTCAGAACTTCTTGTCCTCTGTAGGAACCCATCCCTTCCCAGAAAAAGGCCCCTCTTGTCTGCTCAGGCATTGCACACAGCCAAGGGCATGTGGGCAGGTAGAGAACAGTAGGGCTGAGCAAGTTTTAGGGGAGTTGCAGCCACCAGAGCAATTTATTGTTTCCTCTACTTATGGAAAAACAGCAACAGCAAGCTGTCCTGTACATAACAGCATGTGGAGTTGAGTTTTGGTGTCAGGTGAGGTGGTCTCTATAAATAGAGTGTAAAACAGTTGGGAATGAAAGGCTCCATGTAAAAGTGTACTCACTGCAACCCTGCAGGCTGCAGCAGCTGCTGCTGTCCCTCCTCCAGGCCATGCCTCCACCCTGCCAGCCCTGGGGGGACAGTTGTGGTGCCCTGATCATTGATTGCAATTTCCTAGGGTAGGGGAAAGATAGTAATGGCTTCCCTGGAGTACTGTGAAGGTGTCCTGGTTTATGGGCAACCTTCGCTATATTCTGGGGCTGGCTGGGGATTATGTCGATATTTTCCTTCACCATACCAGTGCTGGAGGGGGAAGTAACACTTGATCTGACTTTGGAAGCTCAGAAACAGTTACCTTAATTTAGTATGTGATCCTTAAATTTGCTAAAGAATGGATCTTCCCTTTGCAGACAGGATGTTACACAGAGTGCTGATAACATGAGGTTTTCTTTTTCGCCCAGTGGCATTTTAGCCATAGCAGATTAAAAATTACAGTAATCACATCCCTCTTGTACCTTTATGTTATTTATACCACATGTTTGTCTTGATGTGTTTAAAAACTGTCTTGACTGGTTTCATGTCATTGTCTAGTTTGGATATGTTATTGCTTCCTGATTTCAGAGAGCTGGGGAAATATTTGGTTTTGTGTTCAGATACACGTGCCTCTGCCTCTCGTTCTCCCTAGTGTGTTACTTTCAGGCTTTCTGAAGAGCTGGAGTGCAGGAGTACATCAGTTCCAGCCAATGATAGTTTTAGCAAGGTCAGCTCAGCAGAGAAGTGGGACAAGAGAATCTGTATGTGGTGGAAGCGACTTCATGTTGGCTTTTTCTTATCATGCAGCAAACTCCTGTGATTCAGCTGAGGACCAGCCAGCAGTGCTGAGGCAGCCTCAGCTAAACGTACACCAACTTAAGTCCACCACCATTACATTTCTTTTTTCTTTTTTTTTTATTCTTTTTTTCTCCCTATCTCTTGCCTTTCTCTAGAGCTTGCAGTATTTGGATGTGTCTGTCCTTGGTGAGTTGGTCCCTCGGCTGTGTGAACTGATCAAAAGTGGAGTTGGCCTTGGCACAAAGGTATGTCTGTGGTCTTAATAGTTTTTCTGGAAGTGGAAAAGGGAATATAGAGCAGTGTCAATGTAAATATGGTTCTTTTGACTATATCTTCTAAAGCAACAGCTTGGGTTCATACATACTGGAGTAATTTGACATTTGAGTTCCACCCCACTACATGACTTTTCTGAATGTGTGCTGCCCTAACCTCCCCTAGGCTACATGGCTGCTGTGCTCTGTGACACATGAGTGCAGAAGGTTGTCCTTAATTGCTGTAAATCTTCTAGGATCATCTATCCCTGAGTGTGGGTCTTTTTTCACTTTCTATTTCAATTCTTGTCATTCATGTTTTGCAAACTTTTACTCCTTCTACTTTTACTGCTCTTGGCTTATGAGAATAGAGGCTGAGTGGGTCAAGATCATGTCTTACAACTGCAGGTAGCACCATAGCCAGTATTAACAATAGTAACCAAAGTGACAAATAATGGTTTATCTTACCTTTATTTTCCTTGCAATCTTCCAGGGAGGCTGTGCCAGTGTAATTGTGTCATTAACCACACAGTGCCCTCAAGACCTAACACCTTTTTCAGGTAAAGTTTGTCTCTAGTGTCCGGTTTTAAAGGTGCTTTTTGTTGCTGTGGTGTTTCTTCCTTTGATTTTCACTCAAGAATGATCTTTATGTGTGTATTTTTATCAGAGAGCTGTTTGAAGTTACCTTTTTTGTTTGAGATTGGCATGCTTGGAGTAGGTTAAGTACCTTACCAAGTTGGAAGAAATAGAGGAAGGAATTGAGGGAATTCACTAGCACTGAGCAGAACTAGGCAAAAATATTTCTTTACTTTCTTGGAGCAGTCTGACAATGCCTGTGTTAGTGCAGTGCTGTCAGTATGCACTTGTTCCTTTAACTTGAGCTATGGGAGGACCATGAATAGGGACGTTGCTTCATTGAGTCTCCTGTGATAGTAGAAAGAATGTCACCTTTCTGTTACAAAATAGAAATGAAGCTGAAAGCATGATTTGCTGGAGTGCTTGCATATAGGAACATTATCAATCAAGGTGTGCTAAACACTAGCACTAGTTTAAATATGAGAACCAGACAGACTTAGAACCCCACATACATGCAACGAGGAAAAATTCAGGCAGTCTGATGAAATGCAGGCTTTTCTAATTCTTGCCATAGCAATGAAACATGATGCTTTTGATAAAGCAAAGTCTCTTCCAACAGGCAAACTTATGAGCGCTTTGCTTAGTGGCCTGACTGATCGCAACAGCGTGGTACAGAAGTCTTTTGCCTTTGCTATGGGGCATCTAGTCAGGGTGAGTGAGGCTTTAGGTTTTATTTTGCTTTTTTGGTGGTGGTTTTCTTTGAAGTGTTTGAATAATTTGAGTCTTCCCTGTTACAGACTTCCCGGGACAGTAGTACTGAGAAGCTGCTGCACAAACTCAGCAGCTGGTACATGGAAAAGGAAGGTATGTTGCTTTTGGGGTATTCACTTACACAACATAGTGCAGAAAAAGTTCCTGGTGATAGCAAAAGCTAGTAAAGATACATTTCTATACTGTGATGCTTGGTTTTACTGGCTGAATAATTTATGTACATTGTTATACAATCCTGTGAATTACTCTGCTTCCCAAAAGGCAGGTCAAGCAGTTAAAAGGATAATCCTTACTTCCCAGTCATAATGTGCTTGTTTTGCTCTTTCAGAGCCAGTTTACAGAGCAGGCTGTGCTTTAACTGTGCATGCTATGGGACGCTACAGCCCAGATGTACTGAAGAACCATGCCAAGCATGTGCTGCCATTGGCTTTTCTGGGAATGCATGAGCTTCCTGAAGAAGATAAAGGAGAGAAAGAGAATTCTGCTCTGTGGACTGAAGTTTGGCAGGAAAATGTACCTGGTATGTTGCGTTAAGAATAGTAAAGCTTTCTGGGAAGCATGGGACAAGAAGCATGCTTTCTGGAATTCCATTTTGGAAACACAAAGTTCTCATAGTAAGAGATTTGGGAAGCTTGTTTCCATTTTTTTCCTTGCTCTAGATTTCTTATATGTTCTTTCTCTTCTCTGGCTATTTAAAGTAATTACAGGGGCATTGATCACAAGGATGGACAGACACAGTCAGAAGTATTTTACAATTTGGAGACACTGAATACCACTGTAATATGGCCCTGATGGTACAGATAACTAGACAATTTCAGGAATTTTGATGCCAGCCTTTAGGGGCTGCTGCACACACCAGGGTTACAGGGGGCTTTGGGCTTTGTCTTGTGTTGGAGATCTCTGTGGTTATACCTGTGGTTTTAGCTTCAATGGACAAATCTATGCTGTATAAGCTATTCTGTCTATAGAGGAATATCTGGATGCATTATAGTATTGTTTTGCTGACACTTTCAGATTTCAGATCTGGCTCCTCAGTCACCAGAATACTTTTCTGGAGTCTGAGAAAGGAGCTGAAAAAGGTTTTTTAGTGAACACCTGTTCTTGGAAGGAAAAAAAAGGATATTTTATTCCTTAGAAACAGGCTAACACAATGTCTAGTGTCTGCTATATGCAAGGACTGAAATGACCTCTGTGTCTAAATACACAACAAAGGCTTTATTTGGAACCCGTAGAAAAGAATCTGTCGTTAACCGGGCTGGGAGGAATTCTTCACCCCTTTGCCTGAAGTAGGCCTTTCTGATATGTCTCATGGCCAAAAACCCCAATAGATCTGTAACTGGTTGTTTTTTGTTTTTTCCAGGGTAATGTTGGGCTTGTTTGCTTGTGGTATTTTTTATTGTGTTGTTTTTTTATAAGATCAAATTTTTGTTTGTTTTATGGCAAAATTACGATTTTCCTCCATTTGACATGCAGGTACTCAGGGTGGGGTCAGACTGTATTTGCAGGAGTTGATATCCATCACCCAGAAGGCTCTGCAGTCCCAGTCCTGGAAGATGAAAGCTCAGGGAGCAGCTGCCATGGCATCAATTGCTAAACAGACGGGCTCCCTTGTACCACCACATCTGGGAATCGTGCTCTCTGCACTGCTGCAAGGCCTGCCAGGGAGAACCTGGACTGGGAAGGTAAAGAGTGAGTTGTCACCTCATGGCTCACTGTGAGCCCAGCAGCATGCAACCCTTGAGCCAGGAAATGCAGTGTTCTGTGCTGCAGAGCAGCATGGTGGGGATGCTGACGAGGGGAGTCTGCCTTTTGCCCTGCATTTAGCAGATAGAGAAATAACTGGGAAGACAGGTAGGTGAAATTCAGATTGCTTTAGGAGTTGGATTCCCATTTACACTAATTCCCCTGCACGACATCTAGCCTTGAGGGGTACTAGCTTGTGCTCAGAGGTGTGCTGCAAGGCCCCTCTCTGCTGCCAATTCTGTGCAGATTGAAAGCTAAGTCCTCAGGAGCAGGAGTGGCAGGAGACAGACAGACATTGCTTCTCCAAACTGGTGTCACAGGCATGTTTCCCCACTGCCCCTTGCAGGAGAATAAAAAGGTTTGCCCTGTGCAGCAGGACTGTGCATTTTGGCTGTGTGGCACTTCTCAGTGATGTCTCTTTTGTCATTGCAGGAGGAACTGTTAAAGGCCATTGCCAGTGTCATCTCTGCCTGCAGGTAAGTGCTTTGAGTGAGGTGGTACCCTCAGGATCTGAGATCTCAAAAGGGAGGTTGTTGTACAGTGTTACTGCCTGTAGGATACTAAGGAGATTCTAGAAATCATCTAGATGTCATGGCCATCCTGATGTCCTGTCAGCATGTGAGAAGCAAGTGATGCTTCAGAGAGACCTGCAGAAGTAAAGTAAATGGTTGGTTTAGAGAGGAAGAGAAGGATGTTGAGAGGCTACAATTGCTAAGAGGAAAGCAGAGACTAAGTGGGAAGATGGGCACCTTAAATGGGACAGAGAGGAAGAGGTAAAAGATTTATGAGGGAGCAAGTGCCTTGGAAACATATGAGAAAAGAAGAAAACAAAACAGGGAGAACAGACAAAGAGTGAGCAAAAGCACCACAGTGTAACTTCTGTTACAATTATTGGTAGGCAACTGAGTGCCTGGACACAGGAATAAATTTTTCTCTGGGGAAAGCGGACTTTGGGAAGTGATTAACATGGATGTGATGGTGTCTGTGTGCCTTACATTTCAGTGCAGAGCTGAAGAAGTCAGTGCCTGGTCAGCCCACCATCACCGATACTGTCCAGGCTCTCCTGAAAGAATGTCGTAAAGAAAACCTGAAGTATAAGATGGTGGCACTGCGCTGTGCAGCTGGGGTACTGCAGGCAACAAAGGAAGACCGGTTCCAGGAACTCGCTGATATCATCTTCCCCATGATAAAGAAGGTGACAGTTCTTCTTGAGTTTTCTCTCTTTCAAAGCAGAACACTCAAGTGGTCACAGTCCCAATGATGCTGAGTGCGTGCCAGGCTTCTGCCTAGAGGGCTGGTGATGTGAGGGTTTCCCCACACTCAGCCAGATCTTTGGTGGAGCTGAATACCAGACTGTTGGTGAGCCCTGGGGTGGTTGTACCTGTGCTGCCTAAATTACTGTTCTCTAGACAGAGTCCTGCCTGCAATGTCCAGCGCTGCCCTGCTGCCACGTGAAAAGTTAATTCCTGGCTGGTTTACAGACAGGGAAGCTGCGTAGAGTGCTTGTCTTTTAGTATCAGCAGTGCCTTGCAGCTCTGCGAGTGGGGTTGTGTAGCACAGGCGCATTTGGGTGCCACAGAGCCTGCAGTGCTTCTTTGCAGGCTGCCCAAGCGCCAGCACTGCACGAGGGCTACTGTGTGCAGGCTGCAGGGGAGGCTGAGCTGCAGTGCTGTGTGTGCCTTGCCCGCCCTCATCCTTCTGTCAGTCACACCTTCCCCCTGGCCTTCACAGAATTCTCTGGAGAGCACAGGAACGGCTTTTCCTAAGCATGATGAAGAGGATGAGGACATGACGGAAAAAGAGGTTCAGATGGAGTCCCTGATCTGTGCCTTCGAGACCCTGGGCAAAGCCTGGCCAAGGAGCCCGGAGACACAGCGTAAGTCAGCTGATGACATGCAGAACAAGCTATTCTCTCTTAAAGTGAAAAGTGGAAGAAGGAAGGACCTGGAGATCATGTGCAGAGTGGGGAGGCTTTTGAGAATATACAGGATCTCACTGCTGTCAGCTTGTAAGGGTCTTCATTGAGAAAGCTGGCCCAACAGCTTTCCTGCAAAGTAACCTATATGTAGGAAAATTCCTTTACTGTTGTCTTAAATACACAAAAATGTTCTGAGTTTAAAGACATTCAGGACGCGTGAGGTGACATGCCTAAAGAAAAGAAGCCTAATTCTGCTGCTCATGTTTATGTTTGCATTAAAGCTGGTACAAGGTGGAAGAATTGGGATTACCTGGAGAGGGGCAGGAAAAGGTTGCTTTTATTAGCATGCTAGGGTGTGTAAAGCAGCTGCAGCTGTTTTATCTTTCAGCATTTGTAATGAGTGAGTTGATGTGGTGAAGATTTTCAGGGTCACGTGTTACAGGATGGTGACTTGGTCATATGCAGTGATTAGCTTAATGTCACTTGTTGAGGAGCACTTTGGAGACAGACCAGTGTTTCCTTCTGTCTTTCCCTGTGGTAAAACAGTGATGTCCTTATTTTCCTGTAGGTTGCTATCGCCAAGAGTTTTGCAAGTTAATGTGTGACCGTCTGAAACTCAGCACATGGAAAGTGCAGCTTGGAGTGCTGCAAGCCATGAATGCCTACTTTCAAGGGTAATTCTTTCTGCTGTCCACTTCAGTGATTTGTCTTGTCTTCGTTGCTTGAAACTGTTTAGTGAACTTGATGACACTGAATTATTGGAGAAGCCGAGCAGACCTCTGTCCCAGTGATGCAGGGTGCCTGACTGTTTCTGTATTTGACAGGCTAATGCTGTTTGACAAGGAGCACTCTGACCCTGTGGCTTTGACAGAAATACTGTTGGAAACGTGTTCCTCTATCACCCATTCTTTAGGTAAATGGACTTCTCCTGGTTTGCGATGGATGATGAATTGCTTGTTAATACAGTTGTCCTCTGGGGGTTTGTGTGGTAGAGGAAATGCAGAATAAGCATAAGCTGTCAGAGGTAACATTTAGCCTTTCGTTGCACTGCAGTGTCATTATTGTGAAGTTGCAGTGTTCCAGGCAGTACTGTGCAGGGTGCAGTGCACAGAGAAGTGCATTCCTGTGGTGCAAGAGAACTCTGCAAGGGGAGGGAGGGGCAGACAGCAGCCTGTGCAGCCTCTCAGAACGTAATCAAGCTATTCCTGATTTAATGAAACACAAGCTCTTCTCCTCCACCATTCAGATTTCTTAGATACATATACGTTATGTATCCAAGATTATAGTGTCCAAGTATCCAAAAGATACCCCAAATTTTCTCAGATAGCCAGTGCATGAAGCTCCAAGTCTTAGAGGCAGTTTGTGCTCCACCAGAGCAGGGCACCCATTTATAGGGAATGTAAGTGCTACCTGTGTCATGTTGACAGTCATGGGCTTCTTCATTACTTTGGTAGTGTTCCCACTTGTCCTGTGACTACAACAGTGCCCCTAATCTCATACCTGCATGTGGTCTTGTTTCTGCTGCCTAAAGATAGCACTGGCTTTAGTGCTAGCTACCAATTCAGAGACCCCTTTGGAGAAAGTTTCTTTTAGTTATCAGTCTGCATGGAATGAGCTCTAGGTCCTCTGTCTAATAAGATTTTGGCTCAGAGACTAAGTAACTTTCTGTGGCAAGTTTGTGCTTGATGACTGGCATAGGATTTATGTACCCTCACTTAATGCTACTTGTTAACATTTGTATGGTCTCTCACTAGTACAACTCCGCAGAACAATCGTTAGGCACAGAAGTTGTCTGCCATCACACTGCAGCTATGGCAGCATTTTGTTCCCTGTTGGAATATGTAAGGAACAATAGCTCTGTGCTAGTGGCAGAGGCAATGCACAAGGTTTAGTTGACTTGTCAACCTCTAGCTTTTGACTTTCTGCCATTCAAATGTGCCTGACTGAGGAGCACTGCAGACTGGCAGCATAAACAAGAGCTCAGTGAACTGTGCTAACAAAAGTGGTCTGGAGATCACAGAGATGATTGCTTTTTGTTAGGTTAGTGCATTTGGTTCTCAGTGTGGTTTTGGGTTTTCTTCTCTTTTTTTTTTTTAATCCTTTAGAAAACAAAAGCTACACATCCATAAGAACAGAAGCTTTGTCTGTGATACAACTACTGCTCACCAAACTACAAGGTGAGAATTTTTACTTGCCACTGTTTGGTAAAGATGACACCTGGCTGTATGACCTGGGACCCTGGAGTCATTGCCCTGCCTTCTGCTTGCAGCACTGGGTGATTCTGGGGAAGCTGGGACTCAGAAGCAGGAGATGGTTTGAAGTAACTGAGGCTAATACTGAGTTGTAAAGTATTGTTGGATATTCCCTTGGTGAGAAAAACATTCAGCAAGGAGGGTCCCACGTGGAGCACACAGAACTGTGTTGTCAGATCTGTCTGTGTAATGTTCAAGCTCCATAGGGAAGGGAGCTCCTCTTAGTACAGAAGAGTGATTTTTACCTTTTCAGTGTCAAGTTTGGTTTCTCATTATTTAGAATTCAAGCCTTGCAGAATTGACTTCACAGGGTGAGTCTTCTTAGTTCTCAGGGTCATGCATGTCTGCAGTTGTTATGTAGCAAATTTTCCTCTGGGTTTCTGTTATGTGTTTCGTGTTTCCTTTATTTTAGCAAAAATCTTACATGCCTCTGTCATGAGCCAGTTGCAACACAGGAAACTTTTGGTTCTTCACGCCCTTGTGTTCACATGTTGCAGGCTTAGACAGTGACACCTGGTCTAGAGAGGCACAGCTCCCTGGCGGGAGGCAGCACATGCATCCGAGCGTCCAGGTGAATTTGGGGTCTCCTGGGAGTGCAGTGTGGACTGCAAGTGAAAGGTTGAAAACAGTCACTCTCTTTGCCTGTCTGGGGAAAGCAGTGTCCTTCGGGATATTCTTTTTTTGTTTTTTTTCTGGTGTTCATGTCCAATGTCTGTCTGTCTTTGTCTGCACAGAAGCTCAACAGTGGGAAAGCCTGACACCAGAAAGCAGAGAGCACCTCATTCATTCGTTGTCTACGATGGCATCAGATAGCAGACCTGAGCTACAAGAGAGGGCGTTTGTGTTGAAGAAAACACTTGAAAATCTTGACTAAGTTGTAAAATATAAATTTCAAAGTGCCATGTAAAACAAAAACAAAAAAGTGCAGTGGTCTGAAAACCAAGTGGGGAAATGAAGATTATTCTGTAGGATGCATCATTCCTGGCCAAAATAAAATGCCTTAAATTCTTTTCCCCATTAATATTATTTTTACTCTTAAGCTGATTGTTAGTTATTTTATCAGCAAATACCTCTATCTGCCCTAGAATGTTTGTAAGTGTGCAACATAAAAAAAGCAAGGGCAAGATGCTAAGATGCTTTTTTTTTTTTAATCGGCAGAAGAATGTTACTCAGACCCCCTTTGTCCTTCCAAAAAATGTTGAAAAATCACCAGCACAGAAAGTGAAAAGCATATTTAGTTTTCACATTTCTTCTGCGTAGAGATCTGTTAACTGGTGTCTACTCCAGTAGTGCTGGTGTGTTATCTGTATAGAACAAAATGCTTCCCTTGATGAGGCCTGTGTTAAACTCCTGTGGCTTCCCAGGGGCAGGGTTTCATCTGACACCCACCTCTGCTCGCTCCTCCCTTCCAGCCTGTTGTCTGTGCATTATGAAAGGCAGAGTACTGTTAACTTCGCTCCTTCCTCCTTCTCTGACCTCAGCATGGATTGACCGAGTCTGCCTTCCCCAGCTGGCAACCTCGGCCTCCCAAACTTCAAATGAGAACTTTTTCCCCCAAAGGATGCACAAGAGAGCACTTTACTGAGCTGTGTGGGACAAAGTTGAGCCTAGTTGGTACCCAGGTCGAACACTGCTCTTCTCAAAATTGTTTTGCATGGACACTCCTGAGCTCCAGGAAATTAAAAAAAAAAACCGAAAACAATCTTTTCTAGAGCTGTTTTTGAAGAGCGTTTGAAGTTTGAAATGACACATTTTTTTAATAGTGGTGTTTTATTCCCTTCCTGTTCGTAAACCTGTTCTTGCTTTGGAAACCTGTAACGATTTAGACTTGTTAATATTTGTAAGAAATTGAATCATCTGTCATTTATCAGAGCCCAAGTCATGCTGGTTTCTAGCAATTTGCACTTAAGAGGATTATATCTGCATTAACATGGGAGTAAAATTGCTATATGGTGATGTGGCCCTGCTGCCTGTCTCCTTTTTTTTCCCCTTCTCCAACAAAAGACAAATCTTACCATCTTACCACTATAGCAACAGACTTTTAATAGCGTGAAGATAGCACTGCTCCATAATCTGACCAGTATGTGTACAGCTTTTTGGGGATAAATGCTTTGCTGATGGTGAAATAAAATCATTAGTGTGGGTGATACCACGTTCATGGCTTTCAGCACAGGAAGGCTTGTTTCTTTTCTTGCAGCTCCTTTCAGATCTGCTCTGAAAGGAGCTGCAAGAGGATTGCTCAGATGACATCACGTTTCCTCCATGCCCATTTATTCAGATTCAGGTATGCAGTACCTAGTTTCCCCTCAGGTGCCATTCCCCAGTCAGTGTTTCCTGGTACTGTAACAGTCTTGTTGTCTGACTTGCTCTCCATAGGGAAGAATGCAGTTTGTGCACCTGGTAAGAGAATGTCAGGAAGAAATGGGCAGAACTGTCCCACTGTGGCTCTTGTGTAGCAGAAACCTCAGCGAGCACTATTGCAATGTACACTCAAACTGGTCAGTGGGCAACTCCTTGGTGCTGGGAGCTGGTGCTATAATGTTTTGATTTACACCTTTTTGCAGGGAGCTGCTCTTTGTTTACGTGTAGTTTGAACTATTGAGCACAGTGTACATTTTAAAATTTTACTGGGCAAATCATTTTGCAGTATCTTTAAAAACTTGCTTACTGTGACATGTAGTGTCATGAGTGCTCTTTTTTTCTTTGTATTAGGTGAATATTACCGGTGATGCTTTGCTGTAGCAGTTCATTGTCTGACTTGGGTTTTTTCTTATTGGTGAGTGACAGTAACAGAAAAGCAAGAGCCTCCATGTCTCTGGTAATTTGAGTTTTCACTCTGGACTGGAGTATTCAGAGGCAACGCCTGGTACGGTCAAATGACTGTACGTGGAATAACTGTAATCATTGTCAATAGCAACCTGAATTTCTCTATTGGGGATTTACACTAGAGGGAAGAGCATATTCTAGAAACTCTATAAAACAGCTGGATTAACAACTCCGGCCAAGAGTGTTAGGAAGGTTAGAGATGGTATGACATTTTCTGAATCACAAAGCAATATGTCTTTCTTGTGATTACAGAGTAGATTCAGAGCTCCTCTCTAAAGCATGTGCCTATACACAAAACCTACCTGTACAAAAGTTAATTAAGTCAGAGGTTTGATTTCTACCCCCCTCGCATTTGGAAACTTGATAGGATTAAAAAAAAAATAGATGTGGCCTTCCTAGAGTTTCTCCTCTAAAAGTGATTGCACTATGTAAAACACACTGTACTTTGCCCAACATGGGCATCTCTTGTGCTGCTGCGATGCTTTGTATACCTGGAGTGCAGTGTGCAGACTCAGCTCTAGCACTCTCGCTCGGACTTACAAGCTGTTGCTTAAATGGACATACATTGAGAAAAGTTTTCTAATGTTGCAAGATCTCCATCAAATTCACTGCAATCTGTACTGTCCAAATCTGTGAATGGTCTGACTGAAAGAAAACCCTCCTGCTTACCAAAAAGGTAAAACTAAATAAAAGCTGCATGACCTGTTCCTTGGAGTAACTGGTAGTGTTTTTTCTCCTGCAGTATTTTACAGCATTGCCATGCTCCAGATTCAGTGTGTGCTGCTGTTGTGCACCATGCTGGCCTGCCTCCCTCGGGCCCCTCAACTCGAGACACAGGGCGGCTCTGCAGCTCTGGAAGGAATTGTGTGTTTTTAAACCAAGAGTTTGGTCTGCTGCAACCAGTCAGGGTTGGGGGACATGTGTCTGTATTACATAGACACATTCTTTGTATATATTACATAGACGTGGTAGATGAAGCCATGAGATTGAAAATTGACTTAAATAATATTCAATAAATATATTTCCAAATTATTCCAGCCATGCACACATTTCCCCCCAGTGAAACCTCAGTTATATGTACTTTTTCTAAATGGTATTCTGAAAGGAAGAAAATGAAGGGACACAAATGAGGTAAGCAGAGGAGAGCATGTAAACACAAACTTTACAGGTGCTGGCCACCAAGTGGCTGAAGCGTCATCTGGCAAGAGAAATGCTGCCAGACCATACACCCACCATACATAACCTTCTCTGCAGTGCTGTGACAAAGCTGGGTTTCTGCAGTTTGGACATGAGCCCCATATGTCATTTCTGGCCACTGAAAGCAGCAGGATACATTCAAATAAGTTCAAAATTGAGAAAGGGTTTAATTCTGAGTAGGTGCTGTTCAGTGAAAAATTATGAGAAAGGAAAGCACACACACACCACCAGGTCCTATAGTTATATTTAATAGCAACAAGTTATAAAATTGTAATAATAGCTTGGGAATTATTTGTTGATGATTGCTTTGCTCCTTAAAAAACAGTTACATACCAGCAAAAACTAGTATGACACTTTTCTCTGGAATTTGACAACAGGCAAGGAAGATTGTTGCTATACTTTGCAACAGGTTTTTGAATGTTATGGAATGCTGGTAGTTGAATCAGATTTTCCTCATTGAGAGGTTTTAAGTTTACAAAGCTACTGCTTAGATACATTTATGTGTAAATGCTTACAGAGGGATGACAGAAATAATGGCATGGCAAGAGGATTAAAATGGTCCATCTTACTTAACAGACTGTTACTGTTTCCTTTTTCAGTTTTCCTTTTCAAGTCAGAATTTCAGTTCTTAGTAAGATGCAGGTATGATCTAATAGCTAAAACATTAAAACATATTAAAAAATATTTAAAGGAGCACTTAAGAAACCGCACATTAAGGACTATTTTTTCCCAGGTCCTTCTGCAGGCCCCCTTTACTCATTCATACGTATTTTCCGAGCTTTCTTCGGGGCAGACTTATTTTTTCTGTTTTGAATCTGATTGTATCTTGCAATAGTGGATACACCATCCACAAACTTGGTCTTGTAGAGGACATTTGCATTGTTGAACATTCCATCCTTCAAGGACACCACAATAAACTAAAACAAACCAGAAACACTTTAAATAAATGTTGCTATCCAAATAAAGACTTTAAACAACACTAGAAAAGGCTTCCAGAGAGGGGACTCCTTTTCCTTCATCTGGTGAGTATCTCAGTAATAATTCTCAAAAACATACTCTAAGCAAGGCTCAACGGAATGTGCTATGCAGGTCAGTGTACACCCACAGGCCACACTTTTTCTGCAGCTAATGACACTTCTGTCCATATCCCAGCACTTGGCCTGGGATACAGTCCACAATGCAGGATGCCTGTTCATGGTGGGAGAAAACACTGCCACTAATTATGAAAGAATGTACAATCTGGCCTAGTCAAAAGATACTACTCAAATAATTTTACAGTACTGGTAACAAATGTTTCCCTCCTCACTCTCATAATTTGGAGTGGTCGTGTCCTTAAGGTACTGCCTTCTTTTCATGTTTAGGTCACAATGATAGATTCTTTCCAGTAGTGCCTGTCTTACTTCAATAGGGTCAACATGAAATACTTTTAACCTCAGGCTAAAGAACACTAAAAAACAATTCAAAATGGTGTCATGCCTGAAATTGAGCATATCACAGATACTCCTCCCTATTGCTCCCTTTTTACCAGTGCAGCAACAACATTTAAGTTTTACCATTGCCATATTATCAGTCTAGCTTTCAGTTGAAACAATTCAGAAATACAGCATACATCCCTAGAATAAAAGAGGTAAACTGCTGCGGTGTGCTATGGCC
>VYZT01049337.1:9174-22842 GCA_013400735.1 Pomatostomus ruficeps
TACTTTTGTTGAACAAGAAAATGGGTATACTGGATGCTAAAGGAAAAGCCAACTTCCTGCAACACAAACAACTTGCAATAAAAAAGTATGCTTAGTGATTGAAGAGCTACACATACATGCTCTACAAGACAACAAAGCATTTGTACTTCACAAACATCACTCAAACACTCTAAAACAGTTCATAGGTATAGGTGTCATGAAAACTCAAACTTAATTCTCATGGTATTTTTGTTTTGCATAGTTTTTCTGTTTTTATTTCACCACCTACTTCATCACATACACAACACATACTACGAGATATTGCCAAAACAGCAATGACTGATTGTAGATCCAGTGTTAAAAATCAGCCCTAGTGTAACAAGTGTCTAAAGCTTTATTAACACTGCTTTACCAAAAACATACTGATTACTTGCATGAATTGCTGTGCTAATGTTTTATTTTAGTGCAGAACATTGAGCAGAACTTACACATGCACTATAAAGCCTGGCCATGAAGATCTGCATCAGTACCACCACACCACAGACTAAATAACAGCGCTCGCAGAAATGTAAGCTCAGTGCTATCTGCTAAAAGAATACAGCGTTCCTAAACTTAGTTTTCATTGTTTCTTCTAGACGGCTTACCACTCCCAATCCTTGTTTTCATTCTTCTTTAAAAAAAAAGGAAGTGTTCCAGGCCAGGTTGGATGGAGCACTGAGCAATCTAGTGGAAGGTGTCCCTGCCCTTGGTGGTGAGGTTGGAACTGAACAATCTTTAAGGTCCCTTTCAACCCAAACCATTCCATGATTCTATGATTTTGTATTTTAAGCATACATCTTCCTCAGCTGCTCTAAAAGCACTGTCTAGAAGTACATGGCATTACTCTCATTTGCCCATTCTTATTAATTGTATTTACAAATCAATGAATAAGAATGGAGAGAAATTCAAGACACTGAGGATAAAAGTATTCTTCCCAGAAGTTCAGTTTCCCTGGGAAAGAAACAGGTCTCTCCTGGTGAAAGATTTAAAAAACCAAAAGGCTGTATTTAAACTAAAATTAATGGGTATAAGCTAGTACCACAACCAAAAGAAGCACTCCCAATCCCCTTGGTCCAGATCCTGCTTTCTGCTCAAAGTTTCCTACTCTTTTGCTGGGATAGCTATTCATGAAGCAATACAATCAGCCATACTGGGAAACAAACCTGGATGAAAACTAATTCACTCTGGAGGTCAACTTTTGGAAAATGAGTTTTCCCATCAGTTTTACCATGAAACTGACATAAACAGTCACAAACTGGGAAAAGGGACATGAACTCGATGAGTGTTCAGAGACTGCTTCTTCTCACAGCCAATTCTGAAATTTATTTTTAAGTTAAGTGGACATTTCAATAGAGATGCAGCTGTAACTTGCTGTTAGTTAACAGTCCCCTTCCTACCATGCTTTCTAATCATCACCTTGGTACTGTTCCTCACACTTACTCTTCTACTGTTACTGTCTCCAATCACATCACCATCCACAATGTTCCACATGAGCCAAACAAAGCAAAGCAAAAGAGAGTATAAAAGGAGAATATAAATAAATAGAGGCCCTTAGACTACAAAAGACAACATGAAACTAAGAAAGAAAACTGAAGAAATAAAGAACAACAGGAAATATTTACAAAGCAATATGACAGTTAGAACTTTTAGAAAGAAATCAAAAATACTTAGATAACTATTTCATGTATTTGTACTGTAGCAGCACATTAGGACTCCTTGTGCCAAACACTCTACAAATAGCAAGACAGTTTCTGTTTGAATTATATTTCAACCTTACTACTTCTACTGAACTTAATTTTCACTTCCCCTTTTCTCATCCACTATCATCAGTTACTGACTCTATCACATGGAGGTATCAAAAAGCAACTTTGCTCTTCATCTGCTCTGCAACACCAACTTCCATATCCAGTTCTTCCTTCCTAGTAGACCTGGTTTTTTCACACTTAAGAATCTTCAGTGTGTTCATAATGCCCTCAAAGTTGGTCACGAGCTTCTGAAAAATTAACATATTACACACCTTCAAATTTCTACTCAAGCCAGTTACCCACCTAGATATGCTAAAGAATTTAATTACCTAGGTCATTAGAGTGACAAAACCAATGCTGTGCTCATACACAGCCAGCCACAAGGAGCCATGCTATATCCACACCCTAAACAAAAAAGAGCTGTGCTTCCTCAGAGAATAATTTGCCCTGCTAATTTCAGATATGCAAGATCAGATTCCAGGAGCAGCACCTTCAAGTGCTACAGCAGCATGAAAAATTAATCTTCTAGAGTAGGTTTTAGTAAAGGTTTTTTGATGATTTCAGGCAAGTCATGCTAAGTAGAGCCTACAAGCAAGAATGCTGTTAGACATACTCATATAATACAGTGCATGGACTAAATACTTTAAGCTGAGTTTATTAAAAAAATAAATAGAAGTAGTAAAGGCTACTACCAAAGAGAACTCCAAACAAACACCACTGAATTACCCATTGACATTTATGAAAGTTAGAAGCTGTACTTCAGCTTACAGATAGATATCTGAGTTGCCTCGGGTAGTCTAGTATTTATTTTAAACAGTACTATAAAATACAGCTGTACTGCTTCCACAGCTAGGCTTAGATCTTGAGAACACATGATTTTGCAAGTAAAGCATTTTTAGCTAATTGACCCTATTAGTTATATGCTGGTCTTCTACAGACATGGTCTTCCTGAACTCTGTTCCCATTACCAGATGACAAGAAAAAAAAAAATTTTAAAAATGTACCTGGAGCAAGCCAGTTGAAACACAACAGGCAGTGAAAAAGAACTAATAAATCCAAACAGACACGAACTGGCTTCTGTAGTCCTACTGCTCTGCATTAAATTCCCCAGTTTACTTACTACAGAAATTTATTATTTTGAAAGCAAGGTAACACTGAACTGTTAAGAGATTCATCCTGCATCTCATCAAAGACCTCTTGGACCTGAAAACAGGGTCTAGAGATACACATTTAACATTCAGTGAGGTTCCACATGTTGACTCCTGGTCTTTATCAGTCAAGCTACATTTGGCTTTGGCTGTGTGTACAGTATTTCCGAGCTGCCATACTATCTTATACAATGAAAAAAATTAACATCTCAGCTCATTATGCAGCTAATGTTTCATGAACTGACACTAAACAAAGGTCACAAGGCTGAAGCAAGGATGAGGCAGTATTTATTATGACTAACTGAAAAAGTACCCATCCATTTTTAAGCAATCTCAGCAGGCAGCTTCACAAGTCATAGCTATGTATGTCTCACAAGTCATCATTTAAACACAAAACCTTGAAAAACTTTACTCAGTGATGTTTTCCCACTTTTGCAGGACTGCGGTGAGTGGTATACTGAATTACAAATTAGTAAAATCCAACACAAAGTATCTAAGGTGAAGAGTTAGAGGAGCTATGTAAAATGACACATCACACACGTGAACACTTTCTGAAATCCATCACTTCAAAAAAGCTAGCTTCCAAACTAAGTAGGCAGAAACCTATTTCAAGAATAGACATACCACTAGCAAGTCACAATAAAAACCTCTCCTTAACCCACAGCAGCAGGGTAATTTTTAAAAAATGTTCCTAAAATTAAAAAAAAAGTTAAAAAAAAAAAAACCCACACACACATACACCCCAAAAATAAAGGTGTTTCTAAAATCACTAGCAGAATGTTACTTGAAAAACTAATTTCCACCACCTCAATTTAAAAATAATTAGGTCTTCACAGTGTGACAAAAGTAGCTACAGATGTGAGTTTTTCATAGCAAAGAACTCTCCCAGGGATAACTTTTGAGAACAGAAATAACAACAAACTCATAAATGCCCCCACAAAGCTGCAGCAGTACTAAGAGGCTATTCTTTCAAAATATCTCTATGAAATACTACAAGGAAAACAAAGAAGTTTGAATACTGGTTCTGACCCACAGAAGGCTTACAGGACGCTGGGAAAATGAAAGAAAAAAACTGCAGCAAGACAAAGAAAAGACAAAGGTATTGAATTTCATCCACAGTTCTCTTCTCTCAAGATTTATTTTCACAACAAGGCATAAGCACCTGCAACATGCTTGTAGAGTACCTAGAACATGGACAGTCAGTCCTGACTAGAACCCTGAAGCAGAATCAGAGAATATCCTACAGCCCATTAGAAAGCAGTCC
This sequence comes from Pomatostomus ruficeps, assembly GCA_013400735.1. NCBI lineage: Eukaryota > Metazoa > Chordata > Aves > Passeriformes > Timaliidae > Pomatostomus > Pomatostomus ruficeps. The sequence continues at coordinate 13,350 of VYZT01049337.1, forward strand.
TACAGTGTATCAGAATCAACACACATCCTCTACCAAAAGCAGCAGAAGATGAAAAGGAATTAAAGTGCTCTAGCAAAGATTTCATTAGCACTTCAAGACTTTCCCAGGTGAGATTCTATCTGCCACAGTAGACTTAAATGCATGTATCACCTGTGCTTCAACAGATTCATAATTCAGATGGATTATGGGAAGCAGCAGCTTCTTACTCATCAATTCTTGTTCTTTCCATAGGGTGACAAATTCCCAAGCACCTATTCAGAACATTCCCCTTTATTCTTATTACTGTTCATCAACAAGTAGCCTTAAGAGTAACCTTCTGTTTCAAAATTGATATGACATCCATGAAAAGATCACACACGGGAAGTAAGTTTGTCTGCAACACACCCTAAAAATTACATTAAAGTTTGTAAATCCATATAGCCAAAACCCAACACCTTTAAAGGCAACAGCAGGGTCAGACTGGTCATTCAAATCCTAACTTATTTGTCAAGAAAAAATGAGATGATGTTTTGGTATTTATTGTGTACACTGATTTGTGGACACTAAATACCACAATCAACTCTCTTAAAACAATCAAATACAAGAGTGCAACTTTTTGAAAATAAGGCATCAATCTATATAAAGTGGTAAAATATGAAAATAAGTTTCAATACCAAAAACATCTGTTGACTGAAAGATGATGTAAGGCAGTATTTCAAGAAATAATTAATTAATAATGCACTCTGCTTACCCATCTCTTCCCTTACTGACAATTTTAACTTCGAAATAGTATATGCCACAGGCTGCAGGTATAGGATGTGTAGCTCGAACAGAAGCAGCATCTTTTGGAGTTTTTCCATGACCTGAAAAACAAGAGCATTCCAAACACACCAAAAAAAGTATTTTAGTTAATTGCAGAAGGTGACTCAAAGGTATGCATGTCAACTACTCAAAACAAAAGGTTTATGCAATGAGCAAACAATATACAATATTCTAATCAGCCTGGTTTTTATGCTGGAGTATTTTCTTTCAATATTACATTTGCATTGTAAGCATCTGTACTGCCACTATGCATGCTATAAGAAGTTCTGGATATAGTATTCCAAAAAGGTTCTACGATTATTTGATGGGAAACCAGGAAAAAATTTCACCACTCTAAGTAACACAATTGACAAAAGGCCACTTGTGTTTGAAAGAACTGTATGATTTCTCAAATGCACAGGGCTTACTCATTTTTATAAACTGAAACATGACTTAAGAGTTTAATCTAATGCTTAGCACTTCTGAATCTGCAAGTTACTGAAGACACTTCAATTGTAATGACCTCCAGAAGAAACATCAGTCATTATACAGAAGGTACTACTCGCAGTTAATTTCCATGTTCCAAATGTTGTTTCAGGACAGCATTGAGCCTTACAGCCTGTAACTGAGCTCTTGCAGCCCCTACTCTGTTTTCTTATTAGGCTCACTGGACGTTAGCTCTGCCACAATAATGCCCAGTATCGGCTCTTGTCTACTCTCAGGATTTTTCAACCTAAACCCAAGAGCCACTTGCACTCCACTGAGACTAACCTTCTGAAGGTGTCATCCTCTTCACAGCCCCTTCCAAAGGCAACCTGGAAGGAGGCTTTTGACCGGATTACTTGTTTTACCAACAACCTCCTCAAGCAAGCACAGTGTCTCCCAGGTACACTCAAATTCCTCAACTTTTGTGTGACGGTCATGCATGGGGCCATCCGACACAGTTTAAAAAAATTAAACAAACAAGATGGCAAGAGGTAAGGTAATTCAGTAAGATGGCAACCAGGAACCAGGACTGTCATTGCCATAAGAATAATGCATGCAGATCCCATGCCTACTCTTCATGTGGATCTGTAGCACAGTGAAAAGAGCTGCCTGTTTTGAGTGTGCTGTACAAATCACTTCTGCTGCAGCACTCCAGCTGTCATTTCCAGCCCAGACAGGGAGGCCTACTGCACCTGCATAGCAATTGATCTGCATATGCAAAAATCCCACAACCAAACACACTCCTTCCAGGGGCATTAACACAGGCATTACTGCTCAGGCTCACATTAATCACATCTCAGGTGCAGCAATTCAGGTCACACAGCAAAGAAGAAACTGCAAGAGAATGACAGCGTAGGCAGGCAGAAAGATCAGGCCCAGCTGGCCCACAGTACAAAACCTCTAAGGGCAGAAGGTCAGGAACTGACCTGTGCAGAACCTCTGAGCACAGTGCTCCCTTGTGCAAATGGTTACAGAACTGCCAGTGCTTATCAGCCTGTAGAGCCAGCACCCAGCAGCTAACAAATGGCACATGCTCAGCCAGGGAGAACTCTCACCATGGCCACATCAGCAATCAAAACTTTCCAAGCACACCACAAATTCTTCACCCACTGACATTACGTTTAACCTACCAAGTTTTTTCTTATGTCAATGGTACACCCCAGTGTGCTACTACCTGAAGGCAAGTGGCCCACCACCTTACTTTTCTGGGTGCAAATCCACTGCTCACTTCAGTGTGTCACTAGTATTACTGAACATTTTGTATAGAGATCCTTCGATCACCTCACAGGTTTGACAATGTTAAGCTTACTGCCTACCTTCTGCATGTTGATTTCTGATGTATCACTTAAGGAAAAAACAGTAATTTACTCCTCCATACACAGTATGTTTTATTGTTCACTACTTTAAAGTTATTTCCTCAGGCTGTGACAACCAGGATAATAACTAAGTACATAGTCTCAGAGCTTCCATGGGTTTGCTTGGTTTTCAAATGCTGGTAGATCACTATTTATCAATTACAAATTAGATTATTATGTGTAAGTATGTAGAAATCCTCCAGCTAAAAGGGCAGAATATTAAAGTCCTAAGATATCCCTTAAATTCAAAAAGGTCTGATTAAACAATGCACTAGGGGATAGTGGGGGGAAAGGAAAAATACTTTTATTTTAGTGTCTTTAGGTTTTTACTTTAAAATCGACTGCAAAGAAGTTCCCTTGGTTACTCTATGCACTTGACAATCTGTGTAGTTTCAGTCTGAGTCATTCTCCTTATTTGGGAAAGTCTTCCACATAGAAAAGACTAAAGCAGCAGGAACCAGCCAAATATTATTGAAAATGTAAATCTATTACCCAGCAGACTTAGCTTTGTGAAATCACAGTCTAAGTGTTTGGAAACAATACCTATTTAAGGTATTCTCAGCACCTCTTCCTGAAACTCCCCTTCTGCCACCTCCTCCCCAATCCAGGCATTTATTTGCAAGGACATACCAGGAACTAGATTGATTAGCTGATCGGGCCTTAAGAAACCTACCAGATTTTTTTAAGCAGCAGATCAGTTCCCTGATCCAGTTCACAACACAGCCACACACAGCTGTCACACTGCAAATAAGAGGTCAACATAGGGGCAGAAGTAACAGGATACCTTACCAGTATTGCCAAACACTGCGTGTGGTGAAGCAACACGCCTGGGGAAGTCAGTGCCCAAAACTACTTTCATCCCATTAAAACAGAAGACACCCTAAATTTAGAGCTGCTGTCCTTTTAACATAATCTCCTATGAATCCCATTTTACTACTTGAGCATACTGCTTTTATTTGTACTTACATACAATTAATATGTCTAAGAGAAGACTCAACATCACCAAGCAGTTATCTACTTTCCAGTATTCCAAATACCTCTCCACTGTCTAAACGTGGTAGTTGAGTCTTTCAGGCCCACCAAGCTACACTGAATTATGTGTAGAGTCATGAGATCCTAGTTTATCAACCTGCTTTAAAGTAAGAAAGAGGCTCTTAACTGAACAGTTAGCTGAACTGCAAAAGTTCCTACCAAAGGATACCCTACAGATGTCAGTGTTTAAGAGGAACTGGGCAAGCTTCTAGAACAGAAGTTAACTGAGACACTGCCTTGAGTTCAGAATGTCCTTCAGCTTAAAATGGCTGGAAACCGAGAGGAGAAACACACAGACATCATCTATGACCAGCATGTTTTTAGATTTTTTCACAGGCACTCACGACCAGTGACACCAGTGGGACTCTTGAGCTGAGTGGCCCATCAGCTTGATGTGTTATACTGCTGCCACATTCTATGGTAACCTGAATCCTCACTTCCTTGCTCGTGAATAAAAAAGAACTTCCACACCCAGCTGTGAACTTCTGAATCGGAGGTTCCAAACACCTGAAGTAGATTACACAAATACTGCCCAAAGTTTCCTCGAAACAGACCCCTTTCATAGTCACAAGCTATAGGTTGAGTATTTAAAAGAACACTTTTGAAGTATGTTTTACTTAACACTAAAGATTTTCAGCATTAAATAGAGAACTCTGCAAACAGATGCACTGGCACAGAGAAGGGAAAACAGGTCTATGAAGCTTTAACTTTACACTGTAAATCAGATCACAGGTAAGTTCCATTCCCAGAGCTGTTTTCACTTGAGCTTTCATTACAAGTGTTTGACAACCATGAGCTGACTATGCTTTATTTCATTTTTTAAGCATTCACACTGATAATTTTTAGTAAAAGTAGTATCACCACTCCTTTAGCAAAATTACCGTGAAATTAATCTAAATTTAAATTCCATCCACTTGAAAAAAAGCAAATTCAGATAAAAACATGTTCAGAGAAGCCATCTCTTCTTTCAAAAAAGACAATCTTTGAACTAAATCTAAGTGTATCAGGCATATATACCGAACAGCCCTAAAGAAGTCTATGGGAGCACCTACCTAGACAAAAGTAAGCGTGTTTATCCAGTTTAAATCCTTAAATGAAGTTTACATAAGCTGAACTGCAGTTATTTCCAACAGGTGGTTCAATGACTTGCTCACACTGCCAAAAATAAAATAATCAAAGCCTAATCTTCTGCTGAATTCATTAGGAAAGTTTCACTGAGACAAGAATGGAACAAGCTGCCCAGCGAAGTGGTTGAGTCACTATCCCTGGAGGTATTTACAAAACCTGTAGATGTGGCACTTGGGGACACGGTTTAGTGGTGGACTCAAGCAGTACTGAGTTTGCGGTTGGACTTGGTGTTCCTAGAGCTCTTTTTCAAACTAAATGATTCTATAATTCTAAGAAAACAAAACAAAACAAAACACACAAATTATTAATTTTACTTTAACTTTTTCCCCAATTTAAAAAAAGCAAGGCATCTCAGCACTACCAAGGGTGTCCAAAACAGGTAAACTGTACTGAATGTACCCTGACTATTTTCTGCCGAAAAAATTGACACCATCCCTGCATTACTGAGTGACAACACAGAACTATTAGTATAGAATCCTCTTTGTTTTTCAACAGAAAATGGAATGCATAGTTTGCACTGAAAAATTAGTTTATTTTTGGTTTTTTGTTTGGCACTACAGTTCAAAGGCAACTGCACTGTAAATAAATGTCTGGCTAAGATTTCCTGGCCTGTGATACATTACAAAAAGTTCATGCAATGGCAGCTTACTCAAAATTGCATAACTTTCCTCAGCTTTTTTTGACAATTGTCACAAGACTAATTTAAGTGAAGTTTCTCTATGAGTTTCTGTGATTTTAGCATAAATGTTTTCATCTGTTTACCTAATTCTGTATATAGTTTCTTCCATGGTTACAAATCTGCAATGAGTCTGTGTTTTTATCTCCTTATACTACATAGTTTAGATCACTATCTGCTGGAAACCTAACTTGTCTGTCTAGTGGACCTTTCATATTACATACAGCATTTATGAAATCCCTGTTTTTCGACAGGATCCATGTGTTAATTCTGAGTATTTTAGAAATATGTAGGAATATTTTTAAAGATGTCTTGCCTTGCTAGCTATGTCATTTTGTGCAGTAACTGCTTTACATGCAGCATGCATTTATGCTTTCTTTACCACTTACCTATAGCTCAGAGCTGTAAATACTGTAATTAAGTGAAATGACATCAATTTTTTCCTGATACTGTTTTTCATTGTCTCCCTTACAAAGATACACTGCAAACAACAGGCAGTAAGACAGTGTTAGCTTCCTATCAGCTTGCACAGCTAACTGGCAGCAACACAAAAATGTATGTCTGTCCATGTGAAAAACAAAAATACTCTAGGTATAGTCTTTCATGTATTTACAGTATCACTGATGCCATTGTGTATGTATTTCATATCCAGATTTTGACAAAGCTACCTAATCAAGATTCAGAATTTGTAAGGGCAGAACAGAAAAGCTCGCTGTGGAAAGAAATTAGCCTGATCTGCTAAACAAAAACACCTCCCCATGTAAATTTTCTTTTCCTTTGTTAAGTAACACTATGATTGTGAGAGATAACACAAAAAGCCCCTACGCTTGGGTTTTGCTGACTTTAACAAAATTTAAAGAGCTTTTATCCTGATGCTAGACTATATTCCTCTTTTTTAAACCTCCACCACCTGATCAATGCCTGGTTTTGTGGCAGTTTTCATTTTTAAGCACTGTGTAGGATGATGGCAAAAATCTTCAGGTCCAGAAATGCAGTACACAAAACATCACAGCTGCAATGGGTAGAAAGAGACATCTACTGCAGTTCATGTTTCCATACACATTGTCCACTGATAAGCAAGAAAACGAAAGCAATCTTCAAAAATTACATTGAGAGGACCATCATTCCTCTCACAAACCAATGAAACAAAAATATCACTGCTCGCAATACGTCAGCATATTAAAGTTATGAGGCTAACTATATGAAAAATAACTTTGAAAGCTTCTGCTCTGATTGTTCTTCTCCATCCATTTCTTCAGTATCCCCAACACATCCAAGATGAAGGCAAAGCACTGCTGTTAACACTTTCTGCCTCCTATCAGTCCCAGAACAGGAAGAAATTACTCCAGAAAAAGTTCTATAGCCAGAAATCTACAGAGGCAGAAGAGAAAATTTAAACGTACAGGGCACCTATACTACAGTAATAGAAAATAGTAAGAACTGCTTTAGGTTATTGGCCTCTTTGGACAGATCAATCTTTTTCCTTGAGTATTTTGGTCAAGAATACAACAGTTCTTTATCCCTGCTCAATATACGACTCATATTTCCTTTCAACAAAAACATCCACCATTCTTCCACTACTACTTAGGTAACCTCAGAAGCACTGAAAGTGCCAATATTACAAAAAAAGATACTGTGAGCACTTTCTTCTGAGAACTGATTTGCAGAAACACTACTTCACAGTGCTAAGCACATTCTTATTTGCTATCTTCCCTTATTCTCCTCATTGAACCTTCTCATTTTCTTCCCTTTTATTGTATTCTTAGGGCTGAAGGATCCAGGAGGGAGAAAAGGAAGGGGATGTTTAGGGTGTTTTCCTCCTAGTTCTCAGGAAGAAGTGCTCTGCTTAGCCCAGTTAGCAACTCCAGGTGCCAGGCTGGTAACATAAACATGGAGTTGCTCTAACAGCCACCTTCATTAAATTACCCGGAAGAAAAGATGGGCCACTTAAGAAGCCATTTACTCCCACCTGCACTTAGGAAAAAGAAAAGCATACACATGTTATATTGGCACCTCTCCTTTCCAGAGTCCTCTGGGCTAACCTAGGAACTCTTCAACCTTCAGCACTTACCATTATTTAAGAGCTAGAGTAAAGGTATTTCATTGTTATAACCTACTAACTGTGCTTTAGGATTTCTGTAATTTCTTTGAAGTAATGATTTTCTTTCTTTTTAACACCACGGCAAAGGAGGTAAGTGAGGAGAAGCAGGCATAGCACAAAGAAAGCTTGAAAATATGCTTCTGCAATTACACTGAGAGATCAGAGAAGTTCAACCTCTAAATTCTAGCTCATGAGCAAAAGAAGTTGGCCAAAGGAAAACAAACCAGCAGAACTTGATAGCCACTAAGCTGTGATCATCTTAGAAGAAAAAAAAAAAACAACCAAAACCAAACAACTCACTGCCACTAAGCACCAGAAAATACAAAATGTTTCTAAAAATACAAGGTCATAAAACACTGAACAAAAGCCAGGAAATTCAGAGTTGAGTATTAAATCACACATCCTTAAATCACTCGGTGCCTCCCAGAAACCTGCTCTATAGTCATCAAGCTCCTTTATTATCTCTGTACAGTGCATTAAACTTAGCATTTTTAACAGAGTATTTTGTATGTAATAAAAAAGCCTATCAAAAAAAGTCTCCCAGAGTACATTTAATCCTTTCATGGCAGCCAAATCCTGCCATGTGTTTGTGTTGCCGTTTTCCTCCTCCGATTAAACAGTAACATGTTTATCGAGATTTCCCTTGAATTTCTCTACCGCAAACTCTGCGAAAGGGTAATTGCACGGTTGTTTTTTCCCCCTCCCACTACGTTCATTTGACTACAGACTGACAAAAGATCCGGTTCTTCACAGCCAACTCTGAAGTGGTTTTGAATCCACAACACTTCTACTTTAGGACTTTGGGCCTAGAACACCAGATGTGTCTGTGTTTTTTCAGGTCAGAGTGTATGCTTATGTTTCCAGGTTTTATGACATTCCATAACAATCAACACAAGTTTTTCTTCTAATGCCTCTCGCTGATGTTTTTTTTAATACAAAAGCATACTCTGCTTTTTACCTTTTATTTGAAAATTTGTAACTGTGAAACGTCTAGGCAGAAAGTTATAGTCGTCTTTATTAATGTAAGTCCTATTGTCGTTCCTTCCCTCAAATCACTCTGTGCAATAGTTAGGCAAGACTATTACCAGTGACTTTAAAGTAATTTTTTTCACCGTTTAAAAATAAACCGTGTTTTTCTCAGTGCTTTCCCCGCCGTCATTTCCGTGTTCAATAGCTTAACGCTTGCTGCTCTTAACTCCATTTAACCCTCGCTCTTCTCGAGAGGAAAAAAAAAAAGCAGCCACTTCTTTTTCTCGCTCATTACCATAAACAGGACACGTCACGCCGAGCGTCCTTTATTCTCCTGCCTCCGACCCAAAGGTTCTGGCGATACCTGAATCCACGGAGGAAGTCTCAGAGTTTACATAATGCCCACTCCAGAAGCATAAGGAGGCGGGGGCGGCCCCTTGTGTCCCCCCCCCTTTCCCCGCACGGCGACAGAAACGGGAGGGGGGAGGGGAAAGGAGAGAAAAATAAACCTGAAATAAGGGAAAACAAGACCCTTCTCTCCACGCTGCGGGGGGAAATTTAGGGGATCGGCAAACAGGGAAGAAGGAGGGAGAGGAGCGTATGTTATTTCCTGTTATTGTTACTCCTGTGCCCACTGCCCGACGGAGGGGTCGGGCAGCCCCCGGCCCCGGTGGGGGGATCAGGGGGTGTCGCGGCGGCCCGGGCCGCCCCTCCTCACCTTTGTAGTGCACCCGCAGGTTGTTCTGCGAGAGGCCGATGTAACTGAATTTGTCCTTCGGGCTCCAGGAGCGGGGCAGCGGCGTCTCCTGCTCGTCCACGGCCGGGTAGAGCCTCTTCAGCCGCCGCTTCAGCTCCTTCTCCTGCTCGTTCAGGGCCGGGTCTCCGTGCGGGAAGGGCGCCGGGGCGCTGGTGCCGCTCCCCGCCGGCAGGCCCAGCGCGGCGCCGGCACCGCCGCCCCCCGCGGCC